>JAHLJT010004567.1:202448112-202473160 GCA_031308135.1 Acheta domesticus | reverse complement strand
ACCCCTTTTTTCCCCTAAATTTATCTTCTATTCTTCATATTTTCGCGTTTTTCGCCATCTCTATTATCAAATTTCATTCCCTTCAACACTGATCACAAATTTCATCACATCCTTTTTCCACTTCTTCCTCCATCCTCTCTTTTTTCGTCTTCTCATCAACTTTCTTTCAAGACGTTCCTCCTCATCCCCCAGCCGCTAGCAATTCCAGTTCATCCCCTCGTTGCCCTTGCCACCGATCCCCTCCTCTCCCCGTGCGCCTAATTTTTCGAAGGCGCTGCATTTGACGTCGCCAGAGGCTTCCTGGCAGCGCTTGCAAGTTTTTCGGAAGGCCTCGCCGCTCCGTCCGCCGCTGTCTGTGTATGTATTTCTCTTCTTCCCTCTCTCCCTCGCTCCCCTCCTCGCCTGCCTTCCACCTCGGCTTCCAGAATACTAGTGACGTCCTGGATTTTTCCCTCACATTTAAAAATTAAATGTCTGCTTGTTTTAGTTACGAGCGGGTCTCGTCGAGCTACGCAACCTCGACGCGTTCTGGGGAAAAGAGCAGAAAATCAGAGGTTTTTTTTTCCTTGTCGGGTTTCCGTGCGTCTGGCGGTCTCTGCCGCCTGCTCACAACGTGTTTTTTTTCTCTACTACTGATTTTGGCTCTCATTGGAGAAACAAGGCTTGGATACAATACGCAAGAAAATGCCCGACGATTTTACACATTAAAATTAATTTCAAGTTCAGAGCATGTCACTTCTAATAGTTTGCGAATCAAGCAGAAATACTGCTTACTAATATTGAATTAAATTATTCGCAAATTAATTACGGAAGGTTGTTTGCTCCTCTCTTGTATTCATCGTTACCTAGATGTTAGACATGAAGTTTAGTTACGTTTAAACGCAAGAGGTTAAATAGGTCTTATCCAAAACACGCTACAGAAACGTAAATCACTGTGTTGATCGGGAAAAAACCCTTACGCTGCTCTCCTCTGGGAGTTCTGATTGCTTCTCATCCGTCATGCAAGCGCGTCTCTGCCACAACGCACGGACTGCATTTCATCGTTCACCTCACTCGGATGCGGATTCACAGCTTCTCCGACGATGCACCGTCGCACACACACTCGCTGCAGAACCCATCGCCGCAGGCAGCGAATAATGCGGCATGCGTCTACCACGTGACTTCTATGCAGCACTGCCGAGAGCATCCCCGGCGTGGCATATCTACAATGCCCGCAGGACACATCTGCTACCAATATTGCATGCGCATTGCCCGGAGTTTAAAATTTAATGGGAGAGAATATTCTGCGCTACCTGCAGGCCGTTGCGGAATACGCGTCAGGCCCGAGGATCAAACGGGCACCCGAGGTCCCCAAGGCTCGGAGAAAGCAAATTGAGCTCATGTGAGAGCCCACTGGAATGTGATAGGTTTTTGTCGGTGAACTGAAATTGAAATATCGAAGTATCCTTTGAAATGTCTCAACCTTTCTATTGTAATTTCTACTTTTAAAGTCACTAGATCGCGTAAATAAAATAGGTACGAACTCCTGTAGTGTATTAACAACGTATAATACAAAAAATGTTTAATTTTGAACTAATTAAAAGTAACGCAACACAAGTACCGTATTTTAATTTATTTACAAAGCCAAACGCATCATCAAAAGGAAGAATTTGGCGAAAGTGCGTATGATTCAAAATTGGCATCATATAGTTATGTTGTGCTTTATTAATGAATGTCAAATGGGTATTTAAATCTCCTCAAAGTTTCAGAAATAACTGATATCCAGCAATTAGAAAAACCGAAACTACAATCTTTAAAAAAATTGAGGACTAAAGCTTATTCTAAAATTTCCCTCTCTAGAAACAATAACAGATTCATCTAGCTGTTCTACAAAATGGCAGAGTTTTCGGAGTAGCTAGTTTCCTTATCTCTTTGGCCTGGGTCAGCATTTCGGTTAAAAAAAACAAACGTTTTTCAATATCAGGGGACTCCAGAACTTGTACTTCTGTAGAAATCTTGTAATTGATTTTCTGCAAACTTACGTAAATTTCTGTATATTACATAGATTACTCGATATTTACCACATACGTATACGAGGTAGTAAAATCTTTAACGCCATCATCATATAGAACAGGAATTCCGAAAAAATAGATTAACGCCTTCCATGACCTCTTGAAAGCATTCTCTGACACGATTTCATCAAATTTTTGGAGACACTGTGAACAATGATGCCTTTTCTAATCAGTTTTTGAAACATTCACGCTTGTTCTTCACATTGTACGAACAAATACGGTGTGTCTAACGAGGAGCACATTCCTGAAATCCGGAGTGTGTAACGACGAGCATATTCCACAAATCCGCCATAGCATTCGAACAGCTACACACGCAACACCGACGAGTGACAGGGAGGAGACGGAGGGGACGGCGGCGGCACCGGGGGCGGCAACTCTGGGCATCGGCCCCCCGCCCCACGCCTCGCGTGCCCGTTGCCGGCGCGCAGCTAATCAAGAGCAGGTGAACAGGGCGATTGGCCCGACCCGCCGCCGCCGCCGCCCCCGCCCCGTCGGCGCCTCCAGCACCGCCGCCCCCGCCCCCACCCCCGCCGCGGCGCGCGTAAATCACGTGCGACACGGCCGACGCTCAATTAGGGACGAAGCCCCGCGTCCGTCTCTTGCTGCCGCTGTTGCCTCCCCTACCAGACACACCGCCGGCGCCCCCGCCCCGCCCCCCTCCCGCCGCCTCCGCCACTCCCCCGCCGCCATCCCTGCCACCGCCCTTGCCATCGCCTCCGCCACAGCCACCGCCTCCGCCACCGCCTCCGCCACCGCCTCCGCCACCGCCACCGCCTCCGCCACCCGCCTCCGCCACCGCCGCCGCTTCCGCCTCCGCCACTGCCACCGCCATCCGCGCCCGTCCGACCGATGGCTGGACACGCCGTCCTCTCCTGATGGCCGCACGTTAGCGCCAGCCACGGTGCGGTGGCCAGCGCCCTCTGGATTCGCTCCCACCGCCGCCCTAACCGAAAACTGTAACCGCAGCTCTCGCATCCATCTTGAGTGCTGGAGGAACCTCCAGTGCCGCAGATGTCCACGCCAATTTCAGCTTTGTAGGTGGTCCGGGCCGCCAAATTTCGAAGGGACTCCAAAGATTTCGATTTCAAACTAATTAGGTGCTACCGCCGCCGTAACCATCTATGTTCGCCTCCATATTGTAGCGATTGGTGCAACCGCCATTACCGTCGCTCACATCCTCACCTCATCACATTTATGACTTTATGAAAATTCGAACAGGTCCAATTCAAAAGAACTTGGTGTACAATGAAATAAAAAGAATGCCCCTTAACACAGTATGTACCAAATGCCACCAAAAACAATGCATTACTTAAAAAAATAGAGATCTTGATAATTCCGAATTACGCGAAATACTAGCGGATTATTTCATTCCGGCGAAGCATGAAAACCCTCTACTACATAACGCTCTTATGGTTTAGGTAGGGAGGTCGAGAGTGTTCAATCAAGTTTGTTTTCCGACAATGCATTAAATTTGTGACATCAGAACAGAGGAGGTGGAAGAGAAGGCGCGAATCTCGGCCCAACGTTCCTCCCATTCACGACTTCTCGCTGAGGAAGACGTTCATTAAAGAATCAGTACGACTGCTTCTTTGTTCGGAGTCCAAAGGAGAAACATCGGGAGGTGTCTCTCGGGCCCTTACGCTTTCAACAGCGTCAGTCAGTGACTCAGCAGAAAGTACTGATCTATATTTCCGTCTCAGGACTCCTTCCCAAACGCGTGACCACGCAACAGCCTTCGAAGAATGAAGGAACAGATACGATAAGCACGTGAAGTGTTTAAATTATTCTGTAAACTTTTCCGTCTATCCAGCGTTTCCTACGCTCATCCAATCAGCCGCCAGACTGTTGGACGCACGTTACCTGGAGATACCGCATCAAAGACGGTCACGCCGTCGCCGCCACCTGCTCGTTTGTTGAGTCGTTCGCATCTCGCGCGCTCGAAAAGCAGCTATTAGAGGTTACTTGTGTGAGGTCTTTCTTCCTAGTCTAGAACCCTTCTTTCTCTTCCCTCTTCCCACCACTGTCCTTTGTAACAGATTTGAAATCCGATGCGTTTCTTCATCAATTACATGGTTCACGTCTACATTATATTGCCCAAAACCATCGTTCAAATAAAATAGATTTATTGTGTTGTGTAATGGGATTAATATGGGGGATCAGTCAAAGTAAAGTAATCTATTGAAGATTGGCACCTAGGAATTAGATTTGCATTAATTAAACAATAAATAGGTTGGTCAATGTATCCGGGGGAAAAAGCAGATAGTGGTCGTGTGACAAACATTAAAACACGTTTGTTAATGACTAATCTATTTAGCTTATTAACATTTAACTACAATAGGGAAAAAAAAAACAAGTTTGCAATTACGTCCATCTCCATAAAGAGGTTTATTCAGCGCGCACTCGCTGGGATCGCTGCATGATTCCATCTGGACAATAAAGACATTGCAGCCAACCGCGCACGCAATTTCACAGTATTTGACCTAAATAAACAACACGGGGCGTCGGGGCCCGCCGCGTGGAGGTGCACGAAGCGCCCCGCGCCGCCGCACCGCCCGCCAGAGCGCAGCAGCGAGCGGCTTTCATCCCGCGAAAGGTCGACGTGCCTTTGATCGCGCCAGGAGATAATTCTCTGAACGGATGGCGCAATTCGGTTCAGTGAACCTGCTGTCCCCTGCCGGTTTCCCCCTTCTTTTTTTTTTTCTTCTAAAAATTGCACTCTGTATGACCTTTTCTATTACACGCTTCAGCTGCAGTTCAACCGTTTCTGACGTTAAGCACATTGCGAATTTCATTTTTTTTTTTTGGTTTTGTACAATTCGAGCAAACGTTCATTTTAACGCCGTTCACAGGGGAAAGTTTTCTCTTGATATTTAAAAGCTTATTATGAGAAAGACTTTCAGAGGTACAGAAGCTTAAAACAATGAAATAAATATATACGATACGAAACAAAGTAAGCTTTAGGTTCAGAAGGTCATTGTAGCTTGATAATATGTAAAAGTAAACGAATTTCCAACTTGAGCTCTTTCATTGTATTCTTTTTTTTTATTTTTTTGCCAAAATGTGCACAGTTCCTGTAATGTGTGATCTTCCTGAAGGTTTGAGATTAACACAAGCCAGGCATTAAAATATTTTTAAAAAATTGGAATTTCATTACATATTTATCAGACAACTTTCATAACGCTCTTGGAGTTCTACAACCACTTCTAGTTTTCTGTAACAAAATTATTTTATTACTGAAAACTCCAACAGTTAAATAATATTTATTATTTATCTACATCAAATACCATATAAATTTGAGATTAATAATTCAAACAAGAATTTATTTGTAACTATAATATAATGTATGCTTTAGTTAGTTTTCAAGTAAAGAGCAGCAGAGTAAATCAGATGAGCAGGCCCTTAATAAATAATCAGTCTCGGTGAATATGAATTCAGGAATCCCATCAATTCTGTAAGACGAAGAAAGTTGCGACTTCACGCACTCAGAAATACTCGCACTCCCATTCTGTCAACCCATGCGAGAATCCTAAACGAGACCCGAATGTGACGTCACAGCCACTGCTCCCCTACTTCTTCTCCAGGACACAAGAAGTTAGTCCCGTGCTTCCCCACCTCGTCCTCCACGCGAATTCACTTTGAGCGCCCTCTCCCCCTCCCCTCATCGCCGCTCGCGTATTCCACGCGCGGCGCCGAGGACCCCGCCGGAGGCCGCCTAACACCCCCTGATTTCTTCCGTCGGACCTCGCCTAATTCGTGACGTGTATTTCGAACGTTCATTTGTTTGCATTTGCAACTCAAAACAGCAGCCGACCCGCAGCGCGGCGCGGCACCCCTACCGCGAGGCGAATCCCTCACCCCGGGACAACCGCTCTCCCCTTATCGCGGTCCCCGCCCTTTCACCCCCTCCAACCCCTCACCCCTAAAAGACTAGCGCGCACGTGGGGGGCGGGGGGGGACGTCGACCCGGGCAGGCCATTTTCAGCTCGACGCCGTCGCACGTCCCCCCTTTTCACCCCCCACCCGTCTTCCCCGTCCGTCCCCCCGCGCGCCGTCACTCTAAATCCGATCTCATTTAATCCAATCTTACTACCACCCAGCCCAATTCGTAGCACGCCGTGTCTCGCCCGCCCTCCGTATCAAATGCGTCTTCCGTCCCGCGTGAAGCCGCGCGCGAAGAAAAAAGGCGGCCGTTACAGCGCGGCGGAGGCGCGTAAAAGCCGAAATAACGCCCGCCGGAACCTCACCCGCCGCCCGCAGCGCGCGCGCCTTCAAAAGCGCGAATCTAGCGCGCGGGGAGGCCAGTAAGCACCCGTTCACGCCCGCGCGGAACGGGAGAAACAATGTGCAGCCAAACGCGCCGAGATAAATTTAGAGGAATTTGGAAACGACTGCCACGCAAATTTACTACAACGACGTAATGCGTCTGAATCTGGTTGAAGGGTCGTGTTTTGCAGTATTAAATCTCTTTCTAACTGAAATCTCCGGGGGCTTTCGCGTCCGGAGCCGACTAGGGCTGGCAATCTTGCCCGCGCAGTCCGCGTCACGGGACAAAATACGCCCGGGGAATATTTCCGTCGGGGCGGGGACGCGCTGGGTCGTATAATAGAGCTCTGTGAACTACGATGCTTCGGCCGTGACACTTGGCAATTGACTCCCTTCAATTTCCCGGCCGTAAAAGTCACTCCGTGCGCCCCCGCGCGGGACGGTCATTATCGATCAACACCGCACGCGAGGCGCGGACTGAGGGTGGGGCGGTGGGGGACGGGTTGAGGAGGACGGCGTGGAGGGTAGAGATGGGTCGTGAGGTGGAGCGGGGACGGGTTAAAATGACGGAGAGGGGTCTTGTCGGAGCGGGGCAGTGATCGGGGCGGGATGCTCCGACCCGCATGGGAATGGAGAGGGCAAGCGGGCTAGGCACGGCACAGCCGGGTGGAGTGGGGCGGAGTGTGTGAATTGGGCAAAAAGGGTGGGGAGAGAGCGGGACGGAGTGGGTGAATCGTGTGGAGTGGAGGGGGACGGAGTGGATGAATCGTGTGGAGTGGAGTGGGACGGAGTGGGTGAATCGTGTGGAGTGGAGTGGGACGGAGTGGGTGAATCGTGTGGAGTGGAGTGGGACGGAGGGGGTGAATAGGGTGGTTCCGGACGGAGTGGGTGAATAGGACGGAATGGGAAAGAGTGGGTGAATCGTGTGGAGTGGAGTGGGACGAAGTGGGTGAATCGTGTGGAGTGGAGGGGGACGGAGTGGGTGAATCGTGTGGTTCGGGACGGAGTGGGTTCACGGGGTGAATGAGAGCAGGGAGGAGCGGGGCGGGGTCGGCAGGAGGCTAGTAGAACGGGACGCAGCGAGGTGAAGAGACGCGATGCGGGGATGGGGGAGGGGGCAGGGCGAGGCGGTGGGCGTGCGCACACCATCTGCACTTCCTGAAAAAGCGCGCGCACCCAGGCGCGCGTGCGTGTTTCAGCCATAAGGCAGCTTTACGAGCGGCGCGTGCTTTGGCTCATCGCACCGCACGCAAAAACGCGGGGCGTGGCGCGGCGCGCTTTTGCAGAACCGTCCCACAGCTGTCCGAGCCGGCAGTGCTGTAGAGCGGGGGAATTTGACGCGGTTACATAATTAGGTAAAAAACACCGGCATGCATGGACGCAGTATCGGTTGAGCTGTGGGAATTAAGTAATCATGAAGAGAAAGGAAGGAAATCATTGGATTGATTAGATTGCGTCAGCCAAGCGCATACGTGATTAGTGATCAATCGTTGGTTGATTGACGAGTCGATACGTATTGTCCAACGTAACCAAATGAAAGTGTGCCAAGGGGTGGAAAATAGTGAATTTTGGAAAGCTACAAACAAAAGTACGTTAGAGAAGATACGAATTGACGAACATAACCAAATGAGGTGTGCCAAGAGATGTAAAATAGTGAATTCTGGAAAGCTACGAATACAAATAAAAGCATAATTGAGCAGATTCATGCCGGAAGTTGAAGTTGTATGCATGAGATTAGGTAGAAGGAAGCGAGGAGTTGATCTGCCGAACGAGTTAAGCCGCAGAGCTCTTCGATCAAACCGGGCAGACAAGCTGAGAGAGCGGCAAAAATAACAGCCGCGGTGACACCGCGACGCGACGCGACGTGACAACGAACGCGGTCGCGTCAGCGGCAGAGGGACGCCCATAAAAAAGCAAGACGCGGCGCGACGGCGGCGGGGGCGGGGGCGGGGAGACGCCGGCGCCAGTCACGGAGGAACGGCGCCGCTTAGTGCCGTTAGAACGCCCCCCTCCCCCGCCACCTCGCTCCACTCCGCACCCGCCCACACTGCGCCCCACTCCCCGCTCCACTCCACACTCACTGCCAGTACGCCGCCGGTTGCCCATTACCCACCCCCACTCCCTGCCGCCGCGTTCCTGCTGCTATCTCATCTCCCCGCCCACGCCGCCACCCCCACTCAATTCCCACCACTATCACCCATCCACATTGCCCCCTCGCCCACCCGCCCGCAATCTCCTCTCCACTCCCGCCGCCTCTCACCCATTACCCACCCACATTGCCCACCGCCGCGTGCCCGCCACCAACCCCTCTCCCCGCCCCAGCCTCCACTCTCCTCCCCACACCCACCACCAGCACGCCGCCGCCCGCCCGCCACTATCCTCTCTCCCCGCCCACTCTCCGCCTCACCACCACTCTCCTCTCCACACCCACCGGCACAGCACGCCGCCGCTCGCCCGTCTAACACACACCCACCCTCCCCGCCGCCGCGTGCCCGACTCCGCCCCCGCCGCCCTCGTCGTCTGTTGTGCTGTCGTCGGGTTTCGAGAAGTCGCTTCCGTCATCACTCGGCGCCCATTATTTGCATGCAAATGACGCGACGCCACCGCCGCCTCCGGGGCAAAGCCACGCTCCATATAATCCTTAGGTTCGCGAATCTTTAGCATAAATAAAATCGGGCGCCCGGCCGGAGGAGGCGTGGGCCTCCGCTGGGGCGTCGCGTCGGAAGAAACGAAACGGGCGAGGGGGGGGAGGCGCAGGCAGTGCCAGCGAGCGGCGCGGAGCGCAGGCGGGAAGGAGGAGAGCGAAAGGAAGGCGCCGCTGTCGGTTGTAAAGAAGTCGAGTGGCTGGCAGGGACGAAGAGGCTGGGAGAAGGAGGAACGAAGAAGCGATGGCTGAAGGGAAAGCACAAACCGGACAAAAAGCGCAGAGATTTTACATAGAGGAGAAGAGCTTTTTACAATACATAACACCCAAAAACGGTGTGAATATTGAAACGAAATCCAGAAGAACCGTCACCAAGAAAAAAACTTCAATAACAATATGCAGTTTTATTGAAGGCAATTATTTAAAATGTATACAAAAATGTGTAAGTGTTTCGAGGAGAACACATATTTACGTACAATTCATATTAGAAGCAATCACCGTACGAAATCAGATACATGCGTTGAAAGATAGTTTTCTTCTGAATTGTAATGTATACATTTCCTTTTCAATATTCTCGACTTCACAATCATTTCACAACACACGAACAAAATTATCATTTCTGAGTATCATTCTTCGGTCCGCGAATAGTGGTATTAATAAACTTTTCACACACGGCCCTTTTTGAAATAATTGATTGAAGGGTAACGCAGTTACGTTTCAATAACGAAATAATTGCAATCAATGAAAGCTGATAAACAAAAACCGCGAGCGAAATGACTGTTTCATCTGACCGCGAAGCGCGGCCGCCTCTTCCAATTGGATTCTCGCCCCCCTCCCTCCCTCCCTCCCTCCTCGCCCCGGGGCTGCGTGCTTGATGGGAAGGTAGGCGCGGGAACACGCCTCGCATTTTGGGGAAGAATTTCCCGTCTTCGCGGCAACAAAAACTCAGCCGCGCCAACAACGCACAGTGGGACGAAGGGACCGAAAGAAAGTCGCAAATATTTTCTCAGTGCGCGAAAAAAGCCATTTAAACTTTTGTTAAAAATTAAGTGACTCGTACGAAATGGGGTAAAATTGAATATGACTGCCACCGTTACTTGGCTGAGTCGGTTTTCTAAACTGGCTCTGAGAAAGACGAAATATGGTCGAATACGTGAAAAGCCACGTAGCGTTGAAACGACACCTAATAGAACAAAACACATTTTTCGGTATGGAAACAAGCATTTCTGGCATAAAAATAAGGTAAGGTGCTTAAAGAAAAATTAAACATCAAGAATGGTCACATTTTTTATAAGTTCTTTTTTACTTTCAATTTTTATTCGAAGGCGAAAGATATGTGAATGGTACTTGTTCAGTATGGGCTTTCCACGAACAAAAAAATCGTCAACACTTTTTTTTCCATTTTCCCTTTATTTGGTTTAAGAAAGAAATGTTCTTGCGTTCCTTTAAATTTACAGAACAACCTCTGTACCAAGAACAGCTAATCAAAATAACGAAAGTTACGAACACAAACTCCGAAAAATTGTTTTGAAATATGCTACAGTGCATTTCCGATATATTACAATGAAGAGCTAAAAAACTGATTGATCAAATACTTCAAAGAAAGGAAGAGAATCTCTTGATATCGCGATACCAAAGTATTCTAGATATCAAGATATCAGAGATATGACAATATCCGATATCAAAATTCGAGAAATCATAAAATTCGAGAAATAAAAAATTCGAGAAATAAAAAATTCGAGAAATAAAAAATTCGAGATACCAAAAATTCGAGATACCAAAAATTCGAGATATCAAAAATTCGAGATAACAAAAATTCGAGATATCAAAAACTTCGGGATATCAAAAAATTCGAGATATAAAGAAATTAGAGTTGAATAAATTTGACTTTTTAATTCAAACACGTTCGTCCATTCAAACACCTTTCTTTCTTTTTTCGGCCGCCCACCCCTCGTTGGGCCCACTGCGCGCCCCCCTCGCCGCCAGCGCGCGCTGCCATCGCGCGCCCGGAGCGAAAAGGCCGAGAGGGTAATAAATGCAGAGGTCCGTAACCGAAAACTGTTACGGACAAGCCCCGGGGCGGTATTGGAGCCAATAGCAGTAAAATGCCGACGGATCCCGCGGCGACGGCGGATGCGACGGAGGAGAGAGGTGGCTGAGGAGGACGCGGCAGCGGGGGAGGTGCGTGAAATGGGGGAGGAGAGAGGGCAGGAGAAAGTGGAAAGACGGCGGTGGATGCGAAACATACTGAATGGAAGATTGTAAGAAGAAATATGAATGGATAATGCTTTTTTGAAGATGTGGGGGTTCTCGTATGAATTCCCATTGATGACAAGTATGAAGAAGACTGAAAAAAGGAACGTAACTTGCTGTGAGGATCCATGAATTGATAAATACATGAAATAAGAAGATCAATAAGTGAATAATATTCGATTTACAATACCCTATTTTGATGTAAAAAATAGAAGAATGTTTGAATGCAAGGGAAAATTAAATAACTCGCTATAAAGGAACTACTAGTCTCCTTTGCCCTCACAAAAATTCCAAAACCTGACCCGAATAAGAAATGTGTTCTCAGAGGACAACCACCAGGCTTTTCCTGCATAAGACAGCAGCGTCATAGGGATGAAGACGTACCGAAAAGCAGGCCCAGAGAAACACACGTTTCCGTCTTCCGCGCCTCAAGTCCGCGTTGTTCCAGAAGGGCTCCTACGGTCGGAGGGAACGCCGAGGCGACATTGACGGCGAGGGACTGGGAGGGGGCGCAGAGGAGGGTGACGGGGGGGGGCGGGGGGGGCGGCGCGTGAAAAGCGAAGCGCAGCCATCGCCCACGACGCCAACGGCCGTTACGCACCACCCGCCCGCCCCCCGCCGTACAAATATTGTGCGTACGTGTTCCATTAGCCGATATTGCCTCTGATGTTTACGCGGCGTTCAAGAAGGAAATGAGAACGCTCCAGAACTTCGTCGTTCGGTCAATACGAGTCGGAAACGCGGCGCCGCCAGCGAATGAATGCCGCCCCCGGAAGCACGCGCGCGCACGCGCCAGCGCGTGGTTGCCTCGCGCCGCTGCGAAAACAGCGCGCCTCGCTCCAGGTACGCCCACCCGCGACGAATATTTTTTCGAAATTGCGCACAACAAAAAAAAAGAAAAAGGAAAAAGAAATAAACGGAAATGTTTATGTTTAGAGTGAGCTTCTTTCTCGCAGTCTTGCGTTCCAAATTCACGCGCACGAAACGAAATTTCAGGTAGCGAAATAAAATGAATACAAACGATACTCGACGACAAATGCCACCGCATTCGAGAAACCATCGCATTCGTGTTTATTGTTCTCATTTTCTCCGTTTTCCGTACGGTTTTTGTTGTCGAGTGCAAGTCGTTTGCTTCCGAGTTGCCGAGAGAAGTCCAAGATGGGCGAGAAACTTTTAAAACGCCAACCCGTGGCGAAGTTCATTGAAAACTACAAAGAGAAGAAACAAAGTGATGAGGCTAACAAAGACAGTTCCTACAGCGATAGCATCTTAAGTTGAAAGTACTCTTGGCGCGGATCTTTAAGTTTTACAATATACTACGCTCCGCGCGGTTTTAGAAATGATACTCATCGCCGGAGAGGGGCGATCCAACCCGTGTGACTCGCACGCAGAAATAAAGAACTCGGAAAATACGGCGGCGGCGGCGGCGGGCGGGCGGGGCAGGCGGGGGGAGTTCGGAGGAAAACCGCCAGATTGTATCGCGAGGTGACGAGCCTGCAGCGGTAAAAGCACAAAGGACACAGAGGGAGGCGAAAAGGGCTGAATAAAATGGAACGGGGGGGAAGAAATGATATCAAGATTGAGAACATGCAAGAGAGATAATACCCAGTGAAATATGTAAGTATGTGCCAGAGCAAGATAGAGAAAGTGTGATTGCACATGAGGGAATGGAAATAGAGACGCAGGATGTCAGATACAAAACGCAGTCAGCATTACTCCTACTCTTTATTTGCAAAACCCCATTTGTTAGATAAGGCTGTTTTATGCCTTCCTAATTGCACTCCATCTCTATGGCTGTTGATGATCTTACATTGAATAAATTTCTGATTACACGCTGTCTATGCGGACACACAGATGTTGAAACAGACTCAGTTTAATAACTGTTATTTTTCTACTACTGATGTAGAGATAACATCTACTAATTAGTTTCGATCCTGAAAGTTACAAACGTTTGAAGAAAGTTACAAAATATTCTTCGTGCTTTATGAATTAACTTCGCGAACAAGAGATCCAAATAAATGTCAACATCGTTATTCGCTTCGCGTCTAAAAACATTCCATCAAAATGAATGTTTACACTTCCCGCGTACTTTGAAGAACGTCTCCTACGTAAAGGAATAAAAACCTTGCGCAACGAGTCACCGTTGCTTTGCCAAGGCATCATCGAGAGGCACGCCTCCCAGCGCCCGCCGCGCCGGAGCTGCCCTGCACGACACCTGGCGGCTTTTCCCAAAAGAGAGCTCCTTCGCGGAAAGGCGACGTCGCCGCGATAAGGGCAGGCGGAGCAGACAGCCACCGCACAGTCGCGAGAAGAAGCGGCTCGAGGGCGGAGGCTGTATACGTCCGACGGAAAGGCTCTCTTTGGCAAAGGCGCACTGGGATGGACGGCGAAACTGACGTAGAATTTCCAAGGTTGGGAATGGAGGGTGTAATGAGTAAGAAAACAGGGGATGGACATGAAAGTGAAGGGACAGGTGGTGGGTGGACGGACGTGGCGTAGTGGAGACGTGAGGACAGGGAGGGAAGAAGGCGAAGATGGAGGGGAGTGCGGGAGCAGAGGAATGAGTGGGGGCAGGAAAGGGATGTCGGCGTTACGGAATGGGAATGATAAATACGGAAGGCAGATTAGGAACGGATGGAGCAGTCACGGGGGAGAGGAGGGGAGCGGGGTCAGGAGTGCGGGGGTTGGGAGGGGGTTGGAGCGGGGACGTTCTGCGGAGGGGAGTGGGACGGAATCGAGAAGGTTGAGGCGGGACGGGGCTGGGGTGGAGAGCAGAAGGAGCGTGTTAGCGGGCCGCACGAGTAGAGACGGGAGCAGGAAATGCATAGGGCACAAGTAGTCGTGCGGAAAGTCGTGAGGAGCAGGAATTAGTGCAAGCGAACTGATGGGGGTGACGGTGCAGCCGCGAAAGATTTGGCTGGTTCTTCAGATTTCTGCGTTGTCTGCCCCCCCTCCCACGAAAAAAAAAATTTGGTTGATTTGATCGTTCTTAAGATTATAATTGATTATTGTTAAATGCAGGATTGGGGTTGTTGATCCGGATATTATATTATGGAAAACAAAATTGATTGAGGTCATGGTGGGGACGTGAATGACTTGGCTGATTGTTCATCTTTCTGCGTACTGTGACGCGAGCGGGAACTCTGACCTGGAACTAAGCGTGAGAGCAAAGGCGGAAGAGCGAGGGCGGGACAGCGAGGGCGGGGGAGCAGGGGTGGGAGAGCGTGGGCGGGAGAGCGAGGGCGGGAGAGCGAGGGCGGGAGAGCGAGGGCGGGAGAGCGTGGGCGGGAGAGCGTGGGCGGGAGAGCGAGGGCGGGAGAGCGAGGGCGGGAGAGCGAGGGCGGGAGAGCGAGGGCGGGAGAGCGAGGGCGGGAGAGCGAGGGCGGGAGAGCGTGGGCGGGAGAGCGTGGGCGGGAGAGCGAGGGCGGGAGAGCGAGGGCGGGAGAGCGAGGGCGGGAGAGCGAGGGCGGGAGAGCGAGGGCGGGAGAGCGAGGGCGGGAGAGCGAGGGCGGGAGAGCGAGGGCGGGAGAGCGAGGGCGGGAGAGCGAGGGCGGGAGCGCGAGGGCAGGAGCGCGAGGGCGGGACAGCGAGGGCGGGAGAGCGTGGGCGGGAGAGCGTGGGCGGGAGAGCGTGGGCGGGAGAGCGTGGGCGGGAGCTTTCAGCGACACAAGGCAGTGGCCCGCAGCAGCGGCGTGGGCGGGCCGAGGCGCTCATCCCCCGCACGACCTCGCGAACTCGCCCGCCGCTGTCCACTTGCAATTTCCCGGCGCGGCGCGAGGCGTCTTTCGAAAGGTTCCTGGTAGACGCCAGAAAGAGGAGCGGAAATGTGGGGCACGCCGCGCCGCGCGGCTGACTCACCCGCACGCCTCCGCGGAAACCAGCTCGGAGCAGCGCCGCAGACACTCACCTGGAACAAAGGAGCACACGAGGGTAAGGCTCGGAACGGCAGAAGGCGGACGTCATGAAGGAACACACACTGCGCATTAAACTCTCACGCCATTCAATTCACAAAGCAACAATATCTATTCAGTCCAACGGCTTGTACATTGTCCACGATCGAACGAATCAATGAAGCATCGTCATTTAAGAAACTCCTTTACCATTCCTTATTTTGGACACACGTAACGGAACAAGAAAACGCAAGTTCGAATCTTAAGATTAACAATTATAAATATAATGCGGATAATCTTTACTTTGTTTTTTGTAGCAATATGTAGTTTAGTTTCAACATGCATGTGCTCTTAAGTAATGACAAATCGTGTTTACCAATTGCACTATCAGTATATTTTCTTGTATAGTTATTGTATAGTTATAGCTCTGAAGCAGGCAAAATAAATGGCCGAAACGTTGGCATTGTAACAATAACAGACTTTTATTAACCTAACCTCATGATTATCCATATTTTATTTATAATACGAAGTTAAGATCAACAGAATTATTTACAATTCATGAAAATCATTATTAGTATTACTAAGGCAGGATTTGTTTAGATATGTACTCTGTCATCTCAAGATTTGTTTTTTCAGGTTTGAACATTTTTTGTAAAGAAAAAGTATGCACATTAGTCAAACCCACCACAAAAGTGATAACCAAGCAGGTTAATGTCACTTCATTAGACACGCGAATACGGAAAGCAAACAGTTGGAGTGAAAAGGGGCCAAGAAAGCACATTGCGCCTTCCTCCACAAACACCATTTGAATAGCAAGATTTACGGAAACGAAATTCTCGCCTTCAAAAGCCAGTATCGCATTGCTTTATTGCTTCTTGGAACGCACCGGAGGTCTATAATTCGCAGGCTTTTAGGACTCTCGGTTGGTAATATTCGCGGGTCCCACCCCTTCTCCCCCCCCCCTCACCCGCTCGTCACTCTCCGTTTCGCTTCGACGTTCCAAGAAACAGCCCAGGAGCCGGTTCTCTCTTCTGGCAGCCTCCTCGGGCCTACGCGGCGGGCGGGCGGACCGCGGCTTCGCACGTCGTTTGGAATGGCGCCAGCAGTGCTCCGCGCGGAAGAGCAACGAACCGCCGCCGCCGCCGCGCTCTTTTGTTTCGCTTTCCACCTGCGTTCGATGGCGGCCCGCGATTGCGCTTCCGAGGAATCGCTCGGGGTTGGCTCGCGCTGGCGCTTGCTGCAAGTCACCGCTTTGCGAGCGCCACAACGACGCTGTGGCTCCGGGTGGAGGGGCGGCTGAGCTGGGAACTGTGCTCAAGCGGAAGCTGAAGCGATTTTGACCTAAGGCGGCGTGGTCATTTTCTTTTCGAATTTCCGGTGTGGTAGGCAATCCATCATATTCATCTTCAACACACCGAAAACATTAAGTACTCTCACATTTGGTTTAAACAACACTTAATATTATTTAATTAATAATTGCAATGTAAGACTCTACTCTGAATGATTGAAGCTAACAACTAACAACAACAACAACAACAATAATAATAATAATAATAATAATAATAATACATAATGAAGCAATACGAAATACGGAGCTAATAAGAACTGTATTGTACACGGGTTAGTTGAATGAATATAAATGGATTTTGACGTTCGTTATGTGCTTAATTATCATGGAATACTGTATTCAATGATTGTCACGAGGAGGGCTGGAATTCGTATGTAATTGCATATTTGTTTGTTCATTAGTTAAAATAATTACTCACTGCCATTAGTTACAATTAAATTTCTGTCATATATTTACGTATTATGCTTTTTGGTTATTTTAAACCTATTTGAGTTTCCATATTAAGTCATATTTCCAGGTTTAGTACGTATTTTCACATAACACATTTCTTTGCATATTTCAATATTTACTTGCTACATGTTCGGTATTATTTTCTTCCAAAATTATTCATGAAAACCGTTCTTGAATTTTTAGTGCACCTGAATGTGATTAATCGGATTTAGAAGTAGATCTGGATTTCACACATTTGCAAGGTTCAAAATAGACTATTACTACTTACCATATTGAGCGGTTACCCAACAGAAAGCAAAATAAGATGAAAAATAAATTTTACATTTTCATATTTCAAGCAGCATATTTTACTCCAAATTCTGAATATTTTAATTCCATATATAGGTACCACATTAAGGATGTTTTATTATAAATCGCAGTTCTGTTCATGAGGTAGTAGTATATTGATGCTGATAAAGAAATTCAACCATAAAACGTCACATATTCGTTTGCCAACATAAGACAAGAATAAACAACCATTTAGCTACCCGAAAGGCATACCCATAAAAACATTAGAATTTAATATGTGATTTTCGCTTCACAATACATGATAATGACTTTTTGTTATAAAATTGTTTACGAAGATAAAGTTCTCCGAGAAATATGTATTTCACGGCGTCTTAATAGCAGCAGTTTATTGCAAGCAGTGTTAAGAGACAGTAAATGTTCACGTCGTGAAACAATGAATTCGATTTTTATATTGGTGTAAGTCTTAATCTCGACGATAGACTCGGTATACAGCAGCGAAGAAAATTACAATGCACATTTTATCTTCCATAACTTGTCGCTATAAATGTTCCAGTTTCCGAGATAATCCCTTTTCGGCCATGAACGTTAACGTCGTTCACGCTAGCAGGCCCGCCAACCTAATTTTCCCCTTCGAGCCCCGCGCGGGGCCTGCAGCGCGCGCCCTCGCGCCGCGAATAGTTTTACGGCGATCTCAGTAGCGCGGGGCGCTATAAAGCGGGCTGCAAGTCGCCGACGGCCCCGCCCCCGCCCCCGCCCGCGCTGCCGGACGGGAAATCGCCCGACGAATTGCATTCGCTCGCCGAAAATACCTCACCTCCGGTCGCTCGACTGCAGCACGGAGATGCCTCGCCAAACACCGGCTCGGGCGGCGCTCACGGCAACTCGAACTTCCGACCCCCGGCTCGCAACGCCCACCTCTAGCAGCCAGCGCCACTCGGAGATGCATCGCCACACAGCGTTCAGCGACGCTCGCCTGAACCTCATCACCGCCCCATGCCCCCGGGGGCGGATCCAGACGAGCATTGTGGAGGGGGCCATGTCCCCCATCGTAGATTTATGTTAAATAATAAACATATTGGTTTATATTGAATATTATTGATACACTGTAGATATACTATACAAAAATGTTTTTTAAATAATTACATAGTTCGAACAGAAATATTCCAATCAATTTTGCCAAATAAAGAAAGGTAAACGAAAACTAGGCCTTTTGGGGGGGGGGGGGGCTTGGCCACAGCGTCCTGCCCCCTCTCAGTGAGCCCGGCTATGGTCACTGTCACTCTCCCCATAATCCCTTCAAACCATCTTACGTGGTGAGCTGAACGTGTTACACATAAACGCCTAACCAAACACCGATCCATGCTTACGTCAATCCCATCACCACCACCAACCCCTCCTTCTCCCCTGAACCCTCGCCCCGACACTGCGCATCCATTTATCCTTCCGTCGACTGGCCGGTTTCCATATATAGCCACCTGTCCCGCCACAGACATTGTAAAGATGTGGGATATATCGCACTGCACTAGAATCCGCCCCTCTCCCACCAGGCGCCCGGTTCCCTTACGTTGTCACGAGACGGTGAAATTTATCGGCACGAACGTCGTTCGCGGGGCGGGGGCGGGGACAGGCACGTCGAGGCAGGGAAGCCCGAGTTTCTGGGCGCTCCCGTGCAGAACGCCGATTGAAAAACCTCCCCGCCCCCTTTTGAATTCTACCGCTGAATTAAGAACGGGAGGGCGCGATTAGTAGGTCGTAGCTTACATTTCACGTCCCACGGCACTAGTTCTCCCGCATTAAAAGCGGAGCCCGGAACGCCGTAGCGCGTGGAAGTACCCACCGCCCCCAGCCCGCCCCGGAGGCTCGCCGTCGTTCGACGGTCCCTGAAAAGGTAAAAGCGGTTGACTAATTGTCTGAACTTTCAACCCACCACCCCCGGCCGGGCGCGACGAAAAGAAAATTCCTCCAAATCGATTTTCTTAGCGTGAGCCCGGAAATTGCACATAAATTAGGGGGGGCGCCAATGCTTATGGCAGATAAAAGGGACGGGCCCTGACGACGACCGGGGTAGGAACGTATCGTGGAGGGAGGGAGGGAAGAGCGAGTGGCGCTGGTTCGCTAATTTCGAGGCGGTATAGCTCTCAACTTTTGCGCTATCAATCATTTTCCTCACAGGCTATTCCGAGCAGGCCGTGCTCAGCCCGGACGGCCTCGTTGGCCGTCGGCGGCAGAGAAGCGCGACACGGGAGAAGAAGAAGAAGCCCCGGTGAAGGAACGAAAAAAAAAAACGCGAAAAAAGAAATGGAAAGTTTTATGGGCGATATTTTCTAATGCTGCGTGTCGAATGATGAAGACCTGCCGAGGCGAAGCCTACCCATCCCAGCTCGTTCCGGGGGGTGGGAGGTCGTGAAATAATAACAATACCAAAAAAACAGGAGAGAGGGGGGAGAAAGAAATGTTTGTCCCTGAAGCGATGTTCTCCCTTTGATTTTACGATCAACAGGGTTATTACGTTTGGTCCTTCTCGCTACGCTTGTGTATTAGAGAGCAGAGTGGAGCGGGAGGAGGCGGCGGCGGCGGCGCCTGCGGCGGCTGGTTCCCACCATTACCGCAGCCTCCCCCACCCCCTCATCCTCCAGGCCAGCGCGGCGTGGCGCACCAAGCACTTGCTGCCCAGAATCCCAGCGCTGGGCAGCCTGCAGCCTCCCTCTCATCCATCATAATCACGCGCCCGCACGTCTCACCCTCTTGATCCGCGCGCCGGCCGTTGAGGCGGGCAGGGGTAGTCACCGCGCGGTCACGCCCAGGTGAGCCCCAGCTCGCCGGCGCCGCCCCCGGCATTGTTCACAAATCCCGCGCACAGGGCCCGGGGCCGGCCGCTGGCTTATCGTGATGAACCGCGCGCGGGCCGCCGCCGCCCCCGACCTCACCCTCTCCCCGCCGCGAGGATGTGGACGGCGACGAGGGCGCCCCGCCGACGCACGGCAGCGAAGAAGAAACACAGACGCCGCGCCGGAGGCGTGGGAGGGAGAGGGCGGGACGGAAACGGCCTGGAGAAGCGAAAGGTTTACGTTGCGGAGATCGGTCAAGGAGGAGCGCGCCGAAAGAATCGTCTACAGCTGATAACACGGCCGCTTTTGTTCCGGAGCGGGAGCTGCCAACGTCGGCGGGTAATGGGCGAGTTTCGAAATGTGTCGCGGGGGTCTATTCTAAAGATAAATAGTAGTAAAATGGCCCGCGCGGTCGTATACTTTCCAGAGACAAGCGTCTGACGGGTGAACCCGCGCCGGCAGTGTGTGGAGAGACGCGCTTCTGCCCCCGAAAAGCTTTCCTAACTTACGAGGAAGATGAAGAGGAGGGGAAGGAGTTGGAAACTGGAAGAAGCTCGAACAAAACATACATCACGCGAAAGCCGGAAGTGGCTGTGATTGGTTTCCGCGGGAGTCTGTTTTCCCAACTGTCATGTGCATCTCTACACAAGGCGGCTTCACGACCCTCCGTATGAACCCGCGCGGCGGAGATATTCAAAACACTAGCGCCCTTCGGCTCGCCCCAGGACAAAGGGATTCCCGCCCCGGAAAGGGGAGCCCCTCCGCGGGGCCCTTAGCGGCTGGCCAGCCCTGCCCCGCGCGCACGTCCCCACACACACACACACACACACACACACACGAGCACGCACATTCGTCCACACTCTCCCCGGCTTAAACGCCCACTCTCTCCCCGCCCGGTTTAAACCGCGCACGCCGTCGTATCTTGAGCACACACGCTATTGAGATATAAGGAGAGAGGGCCGCTGCATACCGAGGTTAATCAAATACGAGGGCACGGGAAAAAGTCGGGAGATCCCGTCTAAAAAAGAACGAACTGAGGACGTGGGGAAGGGAGAAGAGGCGGCTCACCACAGAAGCGGAACAGGCCAGCCGGGGGGAGGAGGAGGACGAGGAGGAGAAGGCTCGGGGGCGGTGGGTTGACAGTTTCTACAAATGGCCGCCCCGAGCCGCGACGCCAGTGGAATGACAACGCCGCGCGACCCCGCCGCCGCCGCCGCGCCCGTGTTGCTCAAAGACCGAACGGTGGCTGAGGAAGCAGCGGGGATAATTTGTCACAACGGACGTTACTCGGGGGGGTTGCTCTCCCCCCTTCCCCCACCTCACCGCGCTCTCTCTCTCCGCCGCCCGCGCTTTATTTAATATCCTCGCCGCAATATTTCGCCCCTCCTTCCTTTCTCCCCGCCCTCGTCGTCGTCGTCCTCCTCGTCCTCGCCGCCCCCGGGGACGCCGCCGCCGCCGCGGCCGCCTCGCGCAGCGGGACGAAGAGGGACGAACCGTATTATAAATTCGTCTCGTGGCGCCCCCTCGGCGGGCGGCGCCGAGGCGGCGAAGCAGCGGGAATCGGGGTGGGGCACGGGTCAGACTCGGAAGACGGCTACTCGGGACGGCGAACGATGAGGGGATATGCACGGAGCGAGGTAGTTGGTTTGAGAGCGGAACACATTAGGATGTATAACAGCGTTGGAGGCCGAAGAAATAGAAAACGCTGGATTTCCAGAAGTGAAGAAGGAAAAGTAAAACTTGAAAAGAAAGAACTCTAAAATTCAACTTTTAAGACAACAGGTAAAATTCAATTTTTAAGACAACAGGTACGATCCTCAAAAGGAGCGTACGATTAATATTGTAATGTTGCTTCCATGAACTAAGATTTAATTCTGCATCACTTATTTGATAGATCGGTGATTAGTGATGGCGTAATGAATGACGAATTTTTGAACGAATGGACCATTGAAAGCGAGATCGAGGAAACCCGTTTGGTACATCGTAAGTTCAGCTTAGGGCAACCAAAATAAGAACCCTGTTCCGCAGATGTAGGTGTAGGGCACTGTCCCCTACAGTGTGTACCTTCTCGATGAAGAGCGAGAGGACAGAAAATGAAGGCGAAAGGTACACATGATCGAGAGGAGCAACGCGGCAGCCATCGAACCGACGCCATCCGCATTGCGGGTTCGGCGCGGCGGGATGGAGCCCGCGGGCCAAACTCCGGAGAGGGCCCGGGATGGGACGTCGAGGGCTGCGGGCCCCGGGCGGGGCCCCGAGCGAGAAACGAACCGACAAAAAGGAAAAACACATAAAACTGGAAGGAAATGACGCCAGTGCCAACGTCGCTGAGAGGAATAAGGAATAACTTTTACGACGCCCGCCGCGCCCGCCTCGTCCCGGCGCTCCGGATACACGCCCTCCGCAGAAGTGCATCGACTTCTACACGGCTGCCGGCCGGCCGGCCGGCCGCCTCCACGAGGCCCCGCAGTCTACCTGCATCCACTTCACTGGAATATGCGGTTCCGATCACACATACGCGCGCGTTCGCGCATACACACACACACACGTGCACACATACAGACATGCACTTATGCACACACACACATGCACGCACACATACGCACATGCACAGCACACATGCATACACAGACATGCACGCACATACACACATGCACACACACACAAGCACACCACACGTGCACACACACAGACATCACACGCCAACATGCACGCACACACACACACGCACATACACAGGCTATCACACACGCACACACCTACACATGCACATGGTACGTTTCCCTAGATGTCTTCTGGGTTGCGCAATAAGTTCCCAAATTTCCTGACGTTTCGAGATTGTCTCCGAGCTGAAATTTCGGTTTCACAAACTACTTTTTTAGAGTTTTTCGAAAGCGTAAACACAAAAAAATACCAAAAATGTTTATTTTCACAAAGTTTCATACAATTACGAGTACACTCGAAGTAGGTCTACAGTGTGAGTTCAGTTCAAGTCGCAGAAAAGTAGATGAGAGTTCACAATATCAATCAAGGATTTTACACAAACATTGAGATGTACTTCGTACATTTATTTCATTAATTCTATTATACAAATAGAGAAATAATAATGAAACTGTAAAATTAAAAACTGTTTATATCATATTTTGTATGTTACTGTCTATTCCCTTCAGTAGTTAAACAAAATTGCAAGTGTTTTGGTAAAATATCAATTTTTTTTAAGAACAGTAACTTTCCCTGATATTTCCAGTTTTTTCAAGTGCACAGCAGCCGCTCTTTTAAAGTACCGTTTTTTATAGGAGCGAACGTCGCTCCTTTTCTTCAGTTCACTTACCAGAAAAAAATGAGTTCCAGAAAACTATGAGCCAGAAAACTACTCAATCGCTTTCGAATTCTGATATATCTCTAATAGATTTCATAGTCCAGTGAATGTGAAACTCGAGCCGCATGATCGACGGCGACCAATGGGGCATGGCTCGTTTTCCTCTCGAAGGCGCTACACACACTACACGGGAAATAAAGTTCTGAGTGAAGGTTGTTGCATATTCAACAGCGAAATGGGATTATGACGTCGTAGGGCCGATATGTACACGAGGGGTTGAAAAGTAAAAAGACGAGAGGGGTAGGGGGTTAAAGAGGGAGAGGTCGAAACAAGAGGGCAACAAGAACAGGAAGCAAGAACAATTGTAAAAATGTTCAGAACACCAGCAGGCCGAGAGCGGAAGCTACAATACGTATTGTGCATTTATACACCCACCCACAGTCGTCGAAATACGATCCAATATGCAAATACGACCAGAAGCGATAACCATCAACTCGGAGTGAATTACCGCATAATAACGCCGAATTAAAAGTGTAAACAAGGGCCCCGCAGCTGAGTAGCAATTACGCCCGGCGAACGAGAGCGGAGAGGGGATTTTCGTTTCTGGGGCGAGCCCTGACGCCCCAGGCACCGAGCCCCAGGCACTGAGCCGGCAGGCACTTGGCGGTCGCCAGGGCCCGCCGCGGGAAGCCCACGGTCTCCTAATGGCGGCTCTGATAAATGGCGGCCTTCCACCAGATTCGGAGGATGTTCCAATGGAATAATGGATACTAAATCACGACCTCGATTCGCTCTCATATGCCAGATCCTGTGCGTCACGAACGGGATGGCAAGCGGCGCTTGGCTAGCTCATGGTGGACGCGTGAGATTCACGAATACACTGAACAGGAAGAATTTGTATCGGGGTTAAAAAAAACATCACATTATGTTCTATCAACGATTGCAATACGTTGAAAATGTCCGTTAGGTTGTATCATCAACATGACAGATCTGAATTGTTCACACATGTTCTTACGTGCTCAAGATTCGTAACTTTTTAGTACACTACCTTCGTTCCTGTTAAATTTTTATATCTGATTTTTTACTGAAATATTATACAAGACATGAATACACAAAATGATCCACGTTACCCCTAACCATTATTCTCGACAACTACGGACCTCAGGAATTATTGTTTTAGATTCACTCTACAAACAAGAATTTGAGTGAGCCCACTGACATAATGCCACTAGTAAATATTAATAAGTAATCAAGACCGTTATTTCCAAATGAAATAATAACAGCAATCTCCCACAATCTCATCCATCGTAAAACGAAAGTCCACCCCGGACATCTACCGTCCGTTAAAATAAGCGACACGGCTCTATCTTCCCATCCATCTTTCATGCATTATGGAAACATTTTTCCTCTCTCTGGCCCAAAGCAACTCCGAGACCTTAGTAGAAAAAAAATGGGACTCGAGTCCACCAAACTAATAATCTCGGCTTGGCATTCCACAGCCACGGCGCACGCGGCCGTCGCGACCCGCGAAAGCTGCCTTGTTTCACAGCGTATTGAGAAAAACATCCGAGTGATAGCCATTTGCGTGCTTAGATTCGATGATTTTGACCGGTACTTGTCTAAAAGACTTCTCTTTGCAAATTATATTTACCTAATAAACTCAACCATGAACTGTTTTTAACTGCTATTATTTGGTGCCACTGATACCCCCATG
>JAHLJT010004567.1:202180612-202443112 GCA_031308135.1 Acheta domesticus | reverse complement strand
GCTGCAAGTCACCAAAGTGTTTCTACCACCTATTTTTGATAATAGAAATCACAGTACTTTCAGAGCGTAATCTACATTTTTAACCTTAATGATGATGTTAAGTAATTTTTGGTACAATATAACCATGGGTACATATTCATCTATAAAGATTTGGGGATCAAGGAGAAATTACGTTCCACACTTACATAGTCATCGGTCACGATTTAGATTAGCAACGTATGTTATTATGTTTGTAGATTGCACTGGTTTAAAATTAGCAATCTGCAATTCTTAATTTACTTCGGAACTTCGATGTCAGATAAATGTGTGATAAAGTCGTATACCAGAACCTAATTGAAATTTTGACGTATAAAAAGTCAGCAAATGACCAATTGCAACTTTGCGTGTCCCTCAAAATCAAAGTTACTTAAATGTACCAGATCATATCAAGTTCTAATTACCTACATGTCAAACGAATATCCTTGGAATCATTTACAAGCGTTATCATTAGATCAAAGAAGATGAACTCATGGTGAAACATTTTTTCCCCTTTCGATTAAAAATTCTTTTCGACAAAACAAGCAACTCATTATCGTCTTCGTGAACAAGTTCTTGAGGCAGCACGACAGGATTTTTTCTGGAATGTTATTTATTTGTTTAACGTCAAAAACAACATAAACGGCAGTCTATTTTTATAGGGGAGGAGGCAGGATGAAACCATTTTCCATGAGGTTCTCGAAGCCCGCGTATAAAAACAAAATGAGCCCAGAGGAATATGTTAGGCAAAACACTGACAAAAACCCCGCTATTAACTACCTCCTATACAAACTCCTTTCATTTATAATCTTTCCCCTCCCCAGCCACTCAGAAATTTTCCATGCGCCTGCAGCCACACAAACACACCACAACAGAACGTGTCAACTGGCGAAAATCGCGCCACAATATAATTTAATTCGCCCACAGAAACAGTATAATTTTAATTACAAAAACACGATTTTCGCAGATACTCAAGTTCCTCGGGCGTAAATACGAAACAAACGCAGTGTACACAACACCACAGGCGGCGCAGAAGTACGCGCGGAGCCCAGGGGGAGGGAGAGGGGGGAAAGGGGAGAAGAGAGGAAGTGGGCGTGGCGCGACACCAGCGCCGCTCGCGGCATCATCATCTAATTACGCGGAGTTTACAAATGTTTTACGTGCTAATTCTAACAACAGCGCCGCCCGTCCCCGCCCCGTCCCGTGTCGCGGCGCGGCGCGGCGCGGCGCAGCGCGTGCCCGCCCGGCAAAAGTTGCGTGCAGCGGCGCAGGAGAGGGAGATGGCGGAGGAGGAAGGGAAGAGGGGGAGGAGGAGGAGGGAAGACAAGGCGCACGGAAGGCGGCAGAGGAGGGGATGCCGCCGCCGGCGGCGAAGGAGGTGGAGAGAGGAGGGATGTCGGGCGGACACGTGGCTCTGCAACGTTGGTGGAAGAGGCGAAAGAGGAGATGGCGGTGAGACACATGTGACGGACAGGGGACTACGGTAAGGTACTAGGACGACTATCGAAAAAATGGAGAAGAGCGCTGCTTTCGTAGAAGAGCTGTGATGTAGTTGGAAATGAAGGAGTCAAGTTCTTGGAGATGGGTGAGGTGTGTGTTTGGCGAAGACCGAGGATGGCGAGCAGGTGTTGAACAGGGGGTGGGGGCAGGTACGACGCTTCGAAGTCGTGAGTGGGTTCTGGTACCGAACACAGTCCACGAAATGAACAGTAACACACTCGGGTACAGAAACGAGGAGACCAGCGAAAGCAGGCTTCCAAGAACGCACATTGGAAGGGGCGGAGTTGCAACACACAAAACGGCATCGTAATTCCGGGCGGGGAATGTAGTACAAGAAACAGCGGCGGAAAGGGACTCGGGAACGGCGGCGCCCCGCCGGCGCATTGCCGCCGCGGCGTCGGGAAAGGAGACAGCAGTCCCGGCCGCAGCCCAGCATCATCCGCCCCGCCCCGCTCCGCCGCGGAGCGACTGCGAAGTTGAAGGAGCTCCGTGCGCGAGCACACCGAGGGAGGAAGAGCGCCGGAGCAGGCTTTCCTCGCCTCGAGACATATCTCATTAAACATTGACAAAATGGAGGCGTTAAGAAATTACGGCGGCGCGGGCGGGGGCGGGGGGCGGGGCGGAAGTGCGGTGGCGGATTCTCGGAGCGCACCGCCACGGACGTCGCGGCGGCGGCGGTGGGCGAGAGGCGGGGAGGAGGGCTGGCGAAGGGTGGGTGGGTGGGCGGGCAGAGAGGGCGGCCGGCGAGCGGGCGGGTGAGAGAGCGGGGGGCGAGAGGGCGGGCGAGAGAGAGGGCGAGAGGGCGGGCGAGAGAGAGGGCGAGAGGGCGGGCGAGAGGGCGGGCGAGAGGGCGGGCGAGAGGGCGGGCGAGAGGGCGGGCGAGAGGGCGGGCGAGAGGGCGGGCGAGACGACGGGCGAATGGGCGAGCGAGAGGGCGGGCGAGAGGGCGGGCGAGACGGCGGGCGAGTGGGCGAGCGAGAGGGCGGGCGAGAAGGCGGGCGAGAGGGCGGGCGAGAGTGCGGGCGAGAGGGTGGGTGAGAGAGCGGGCGAGAGGGCGGGCGAGAGGGCCGACTACCAGGGCGGGCGGTAGGTGGATGAAGGACGAGAGAAGTGCTACCGGAGGGTGAGTGGGCGAAGGATGGGCGAGCGAGAGAGCTGGCGGGTGAGAGGGCGGTTGGGAGGGCAGAGGACAGACGGAAGGCGGGAGCATTGCAGCCAGGCGTCAGAGCTTCCTTGCGTTCGGGAAATACGCAACTCTGAAGAGAGCGCCACTCCTTGGGAAATGCTCCGAGAGGGAATAATCTCGATTGTGAGGGGTTGTAAATTGAGTTCTCTTCAGTTATCACAACAAGGGAATATGTTTTATGAGTGGGGGTTTTGCAATGTACGTGATTAGGAATATTTCTTTTTCTTTCTTTTCCTGCATAAACTAGGCTTTGAGAGCTCTTTCTATAACTACTATGTTATGAAATATCCAATTAACAAAAGAACCGAAATAATCACAATCGTACTGAAAGCGTTTTTCATGAAGGGTTTACGGTGATACGCATTAAAATTGATCTATTTTCATCAACAATATTTGACAAGACAGGTTGACATTTCCTTATTTGAAGTTCGTATACATTAGATGATTAAAAATAGCGAAAATCACTGATATTCAGACACATATGTACAAATGAATCAATAAGGTAGTAATTATATGTACATCGAAGTGAAATTTCCAGCTCAATTTCTTTTACTGACATTTTAGTTGTATCTGCTTTAAAAAGCTGGAGTCAGAAACTGCGCAATTATTTCGTTATTAAGGACAACTAGAGGCTAAAATCGACGTCTTGTTCAGGAAGGAAAAAGTATTTTACGAGCACATAACGTCGGGTACTGGAGAAAGGAAAAAACGGCGTACTTTTAATACCAAAGTAATAAAACAAGAATGAATCGTAAAATGTGTGCAGGCAGATGCACAATATGCGGCTTTAGAATTAACTTTACGCATCTTGTTTGTTTGTCATTAAAGATGATGCTGATTCACATACTAGTATCACCTCATTTTTATCCCTTTTTTGTAATTTATTCTGAGTCAGTAAGTAAAATAACGTGCGTCTATAAACAAAAGCCGTAAATGAAAAAATGTAATAACTGAAACGACAATGACATAAATGGTTTGAATAAAAATCGATGAAACAAAAAGTTAAATTGCAAGCTGGAAGGCGGGCAGTAGACACACGTCATATTTATGCGTTTAATTTTCAAGACAATTAAATACAACTGCTGTTTTGGCATGTTTTAGACTCGCAGGTGTGTCGATAATTAATTTCTCTGTACACACATAATATCAATTTGTAATTTTTTCTCTCCTAAAAATTCATCCATCTTCACACCTCTGGAAATTATACCACCAGAATCATTTACGGACTTATACGATTGAAAATTTCGAATTTTCTCAGATGATTCAAAACACTGTACCGATGGCCATGTTGAAATGCAGCGCCCATGTCACGTCCACGCAGCGAGTATTCTTACGACAAGGTGCAGTGAATAAGCATGGAACGATCATATCAAGTGTATTGCTGAATTCAGAATACTGTATTGTGTAGTATTGAGGAAGTACGTAAAATTAGACGTAAAATTTAATGTGTGAAAAACTAGGGTATGTATGATGAGGAGGCCTAGAAATCATAAAAAATGCAGAAAGGTTAGCAACGGCAAGAAAGAAGTTAGTAAATTCAAAGCAAATTCTGCCATAAATAACCTCAAGTGACCGATATTGTCTTTCGAATAAACGGTTTGTTGTTGTATGGAGAAAATGTACGTTATGTAAACGAATCAAACTAGGGTAGTAAGTCCGTTACAGTTTCTCGATATACAGAAGTTGGCTACGGAGTGTTTAGAGAGATTTGGTCTCAACCAGCACCGATCGTAGAACGGGAACCGCGTCCACGTCCACACCTCATTGGGATTCAGCGGAACGGAAGCCCCCTGCACAAGCCGCGCCCATCCGCTCGCGGCCGTCCCCGTCAGGTGGCGCCTGCCTCGCCCCGGCGCCAACTGCCCGTGTAGTTGCCAGCCCTGCGTCGGCCACCGCAGCGGCGCGCGCCAGCTGCGGTCCGGCGCGCTCGACACCCCCGGCGCCTCGCCACGCCGCGCCACGCCACGCCGCCCCGGTAATTGCACGGGGAGCCAAGGGCGGATGGACGGCGAGGCGGGCGGCCGGCGCGCGGCGAGAAGCAGCACAAGGGGAGTGGGTCGGGTCGGGTCGGGTCGGGTCGAGCAGGCCTGTGATGCGATGGAACGGAATCGGGATCTGATGGGATCGAGATGGGGTGAGATGGGACGGGTCGAGCCGGGACAGGATCGAGACGACGGGGTGAGACGGGACGGGGCGAGAAGGAACGGGGCGAGAAGGAACGGGGCGAGAAGGAACGGGGCGAGAAGGAACGGGGCGAGAAGGAACGGGGCGAGAAGGAACGGGGCGAGAAGAAACGGGGCGAGAAGAAACGGGGCGAGAAGAAACGGGGCGAGAAGGGACGGGGCGAGAAGGGACGGGGCGAGGTGAGAAGGGACGGGGCGAAAATGGACGGGGCGAGAAGGGACGTGGCGAGAAGGGACGTGGCGAGAAGGGACGGGGCGAGAAGGGACGGGGCGAGACGGAACGAACCAAGAGGAGACGAAACGGGACGAGGGGGGCGGGGCAGGACAGGGCGGGGCGGGGCAGGACGGGACGGGACGAGACGGTGGTAGATTGGACGGGGCAAAGTGTGTCGGGGAGAGCGGGTGCAGGACGAGACGGAGCGGAACGAGGTGAGATGGAAAGGAGCAAGGCGAGGCGGGAAGGACTGTGTGGCGGGCTGGACGAGCGGAACAGCAGGACAGAGCGAGTCAGAAGGAGAGCGGGGCGCGCCGGGAAAGAGAAGAGGGCGAGTGGAGGCAGGCGGGTGCACGGCGGGGGTGTCGGTCGGCTGGCGACGGGGTGGCCCTCATTCCAGGTCATTTGGTCACACACATGCACGCGTGATTGACACGTGCCTGCACCCGCGGAATGCTTGCCGCCGCCACCGGCACTCGGACAATTTTTCCACACACCACACACATGCACGAACGCCACGGGGGGTAATTGGATGCGGCGGAAATAAAGGGATACGCCCCCCGGTGTCCTCTAATATCCCGAGAACGGGGACGCAAATGACCTTTCATTAGAGGAGCTGGCTCGCACCCCTACGGCGGACCTCTGCGTCGCGATTAGCAGCGGCCGCGCCGCGACGCCTAGGCGCCTGGGGTGGGAGGGGCTGGGACCATCGGGAACGGGTGCACTGGGTCTGGCCGTGGGCGTTACGGCGAGCGTTGGGGCAGAGAGCAAGTCGGAGAACGGGCATCCACTGATCGGTTGCTTCCACGCCCGTCAATTGCTACGGTCATTAACCCCGTAAATTGTAGTGAATTTAATTCAACCGAGAGGTGGATAATATTCTTCCTTCGCTCCATGGTAAGTTCTGGCGATTATCTACAAGTCGCCAAAGTTGCCCCCTCCCAGCAGGGAACCGCCACAGATGGAACAAGCCCTAGGCACCCCAGTAGTATCACGATGTGTGTGGAAGTGCATGTCAGTGTTTGTGTGTGTGTGTGTGTATGTTAGGGGAAAGGTTAGGACGAGGAAGAAGAAGGAGGCCCATGGCGCGTTTGAGAGGGTATTACTCCATTATTCGCCTGGTGTTGACCGGAGAAACCACGGAAAACTACCGATCAGAGCAGCCAACAGCCAGAATTCTCCTCCAGACAGCGGCTGAATTCGACCAAGCTTTCGAGCTAACGTCGGAAATCCGCCAACGTCGGGAACAAAACCCTAGGACCTCCCGGTCAGAGTCGCAGCAGAGAGAGCGGCAATGCTACCTCTGAGCTAACTCAGCCGCTGTAATGGATGTCTGAACGATGTCACGCAGGTGGATGATCGACGAGATAAGATACGGGGAATTTTTTAGCACGGTATTTGATTGCTAGGGGTCATTGTGTGTGATGGAGGCTCTGTGACATAATTTCATTCGACCGTGTCGCATTTACGTGAGTTCGGTGAGACCAACGCGTCGTTGAGCACTGCCAAGCGGGAGGCCGCTACACAAAACGCCCGACGCGCTGCTTTTAACCGAAGTAATAAAGGTTATCATCATTAAGACGCACGGTGTGGGGTAGAAATTACTGGGGCAGGTCTGTGAAACGCGTAACGATATTACTAAACCACACCGTAACAAAAGATATACAGTTTGATGTTACCGACGAATAAGTTTCATTAACTTTGGGGGTGACATTGAAAACGCACGCTGTAAAAAGTATGAACTTCAAACTTTGTCCTAGATAGTGATTAAGATAACGATACAAAACTTGTTTTGATGTTCTCCGCCTGCAGCATACGTCTTTCATATATTATATCTAATTAGTATGCGACGTTTACATCTTAATTCGGTGAATAGAGTTCTCCACGTAGGGCCATAACTAACATGGTAAATACCAGTTATTTCCGAGCCAAGGTTCGTGAACCGTTTCCATTTCGACACACCTTCCAATCGATAATGATCGAGATTGGGGAAAGTGAGAGGTATTGCTCAGAACAAGATCGTATCTTGGACGTTCGTCGTCGTTGTTGTTGACACACTTCCATAGTAAGATGATTTTTATTTTTTACCCAACTTTCCACATTTTACAGGACATTAAGTAACAGCCATACTAAACTTTTTCTGGGAAAATGGATAATATGGAATGTTATTTCCACTATGAATGGATAGAAAACGAAAAGAGAAATGAAACAAATAAAAAGTTAAGGAACATGTATGAGGAGGATAAAAAAGTTAATTTCCTGAATACCTCTACACCGTCTGTCAACCATTACATTATACACGTCCCTAAGAAATCACGTGAAAAGGTAACAAGCAGTAGGACACGCCGTAAAAAACAGGGAGAAAGGACGCACAGGTTCACTGCAGGCCCATCTCATCCCAAGACGACGGTACCTGCGTGAACCCTTCTCAACCCGCCTGCCCATCATCTCCCAGACAGAGTGGCCGAGATATGAAGAACTCCCTCGTCTTTCGGGCCCGCCCCCGCCGCTGGCGATCTCCAGGAGCGATAGCGGGCGTCCAGCGTAATAAACGACTACATGCGCACCCTCCCACCCACCCACCCACCCAGCCGCGCTCCTCAGACATGCTAATGAACACACACGGTGTACGCACGGTCAACTGGCACTGTCACACGGGTAATGGCTACCTAGGGCGCCCCGCCTCCGCCTTCCCCGCCGCCCCCGCCGCGGCCCCGTCCCGGGCAGGGCAGCGTGTATCCCTCGAGTATCTGCCGCGCTAAACACGGGTTCCATAGATCGTGTTGTTGTGCGTTTGGGACGGCCTACAAGATGCCTATCGCTTGCTCGGTGGCAAGGGCGCCTGAGAAGGTGGCAGCGGAACAGCTTGAGGACACTGGGGACTGTGAAGGCGAAGAGGACCTCGCCGGCATCTAACCGAACAGTACACCGAAGGACATGCTACACCTAAGCAGTCACAGAAGGGTTGAAAGAGGAAGGTGCCGTTCAGAGCGAGTCCAGATGAAAGAGGAACATGTCGTTTGCTCTTTTCTCCGCTGTTACACACGCAACACAAATCACACATTCATATGTTAAGTCTAAATAGGGGGGCTTTGAACCCACAAATTAACCACTTTCACTAACTGGTATTATGTTAAAAATCTGTGAATAGAAAACTCGTATACGAGAAAACATAATGAATGAAAATGGATAAATAATAACATGTTGGGGAAAGCAGTAAAAATAGACATGCTATGTTCTTTACTTAAACATTTCTTTGTAAAATATGAGTACATGCCGTGCTAAGCACATACTCTCATACATTAACGAGTAACGAGTTTTAAATGTCTTCATGATTCCTTAAGACTTGTAGAAGGGAATAATTCACTTCTACGAACAATATCTCCCACAAGTACAAAAGAACTAAACCACATAAGTACTCTTCTCCCAAAGTGTCTTCAAAGTTATAACGACAAAAAAACTTCCCCCTTAAAGATACTGACCCACTAAGACGAGCAAGGAACACCCGAAAGGGGGAAAAAGACACTAAATTCAATCGACCGATTTTATGGCTCATTCCCATCACAAAGACTCTAGAAAGTAACGGTTGGAAACAATCACAATATTTTGTTCCCGAGATTCACCTCGCCCCTTTAGATTGCGCGGCAGCCACCACCGCCTAGCGGTCTCGAACTGAAAAGCGTTAGGAGAATTATTTGACCGCGATGCAAGAATGAAGTGCTTCTAGTTTCTCCTAGACGTACCGCTGCCTCCCAACAATTCCGGAGGCGAATATCGGGAAAGTTCCACTCCAACGCTCCCGCCTCTTCCCCCACCCCGTTTTCCTTTTCCTTTTCGCCTCGCTCTATTGCTTTCTTGCTTCCCTTCTCGCAGAGCAGCTCAGACATAATCAAACCGCATCCCGCAGGCGGCTTCTACGCTCGCGATCACTCACTCGTCGACGCGAGCGCTTCCCGCGGCAGCACCGCGCACTCGCAGAAACAGCGGAGCATCGCGCTGCGCCCCGAAAAACAAAACGCACTCACCTCCGCTTTGGCGGCGCTGTGCTACCATCGCCCTCCCGCTGATACATATGTATAAGGGTAATCCATTTGAGACGAAAGCAAACCTAACTGCACGAAATAAATTCCTCTGTCGTCCGTGAAAGAGATCGCGGGTGGTTCGCACGTTCTTGGGATGGCGCCGTTTTCTTGCTTTGTAAGATACGAACGCAATATTCAACCAACTGCGATATGCAAGAAATGAGATTCATTAATCATTTCTATCACTTCTCTTCTCATTAAAGTCACTAAACAACTTGTCCAGTTTTTCGTGAGTATGGGGTTTCAATATTTCACTCATTAAATACACGAAGTGAATACTAATGTGCAAAATAACTCGTTTTTCTTCCTGTTTTTTGGCTAAGCGATAATCTAGCACATAAAAGAGGCACTTTGTTTGCTTAACCACAGTTACAAGTTCCGAAGACACTGATGTATGACAAGACAACTTTACAATAATCCTGGAATCTAAAATTTACGTCGCTCCATCGCTCCGTCTCTCCAATGGATGGATGGTGGATGGATGATGAGTCATCTAGAAACTAAAAGCGAACTCATACGCAGAGCTACACACGACAGATTGTTTCTCCTTTCGTGAGTGAAAGTTCCGTCAGAGCTCTGTGTTTCGTCGACTACTCAGATCTCTCCGCTAGAACAAACCCGTCAATAATGAGCACGACTGCTTCCGCAACCACTCGCGAGCGAGAAACTATAAAAAAAAGCGGCTCTAAAATGAACCAATGCGGTATACAAGAGATAAAAGTACGAGAAATTACAAAGGGAGAGGGATTCTGTTGTAGCACCACTCAGATTAGAACTGACTGCCATAAAGATACTTTTAGAAATGTGAAACTTTCAATTATAAGAAATTATAACGATATCTACATCTAAATATGTCAATACCAAGTTGATAATTGAATCAAGAATAAAATGCATTATCCATAACGAATTTCAAGTACAGTTTATTTTAGAAACGATTTTTTAATGTTCAATGGAAACACATTTCTACCACTTATTTTACGCCCTTTTTACAATTTTCATATCCCACTAGATAAACCAAACACGTTCTCGAAAACAGAACAGGTCCGATCTGCATAACAGCTCATTAAGAGCTTCCTGCCTTCCCTTCCTTCCAATATTAGCAAATTGAGCATTAAATTCATAAGGAAAAGAACTAACCCTCTGTTTTTCGCATTCCGTTCTTCCTTGAAAAAAAAATTCCCGGTGATTCAATTTAAAAAATAAAAAATAATAAAATAAAATACTGTTCCTTTCAGTTCCGAGTTAGTAAGACTCGCCCGCAGCCGCGACGGCAGCGCGGCGACCGGAGGTGGCGGGGCGCGCAGTAAACCGGCCAAAGCAAAAGTTGGGTAGACCGACGCGCACAATCGCGGCGCCACCGTGTTTTGTTTCTTCCGGCCTTTTTATCGCCGAGCGGCCGAAGCGGGTGGCGCGGCGCGGCTCGGCGGCGCCTTCTGAGAGCCGACTGCCGACTGTCGACTGTCGGCACACCCCTTCCCTCACTCCCCACCCCACGGCCCTTCATCGCTCTTCGCAAAGTACACAGGTACCACCTCGCCCAGGATTTGGGAGCAAAGCGAGGCGGCGACGGCGGCGGCGGTTCTCGGAAAGTCGTGCCTCGAAAATGAGTAATGCTGCGCGAGGAGGATTTTATTTTTAATGAACGAAGTTTCTGAAAAGGATTATTCGAATGCCCGACCCAAATATTTATAATTGGCTCTCGAATTATTGCGCTCACGTGTACGCGGGTCTATTAGCCGCGGAAAAGGGGGTGACGGGCGTTGCGCTGCCGTAGGGGAAAGGTATTACGCCTCGTGTTAGAGGGTCGCCCGCCATCTCGCTCGCTCTCTCGCCATCCCATTCTCCACGACGGGACGTCTAGGCCCCGTCGTCGCATAATTACAGCACCACCGTTAAATGGCTTCCTATATATCTCATTTTCAATTTGGGTGAACCTACTTAGCATTCATGACTTCGGTTCTGCTGCCTTCTTCTTCTCCGCCTTCTCTTCGCATCCGCCATCTCGACGGTCGCCGTTCGCGTCTCGAGAGTGCCCCCCGTCTCGCTTCCCTCCTCTCTCCCTCACTTCCTTCCTGCCTTCAACATTTCCTCCCATCCCCACGTCAAGAAAGATGCGGGACGTCTGCCGTCCTTCTCGATCTACGTCAGGGGTCGGCAAACAGTTTAGGCGGAGGGTCGGTGACAAACAGCGAGGTCGGAGGAACGATCGTAGAGTAAATTGAAATTACCTTCAGTTTCACTGGCGAACCACGCATCATTTCTGTCACCTAGCACTAAATTTGAATCTGGCGATAGAAATAGAAGTAAAAACTAAATATTACACTGATTTTAAAGAAAAAAATATTCGTTATAAGCCACATGAAAATTATAAGGCTCAGAACTTCGCATTCAATTAAAAATATTGGTATAAATTTCTTGCTTATATTCTGAAAAACATGATTTGGTGACATATTATTTTCGTTTCTTGCTGATGATTTAACCACATTCATTTGATTTATAACAGAATTTCAAACCTTTAATATACAAACTATAATTAACTAGAGTGAAAAAATATCCCTCTGAATGCGTTCGCACCAAGAAACAATCAACGGAATTGTTATTATTTTAATTTGATTTAAACCCGTCCATTACTTTTACGTAAACTGTCAATGCCGTTCATTCAAGAGCCACATTCAAAGAACTCGGTTTCGTTTCGCGGCGAGTGTAGCACTTTCGCAAGCCCTGGGCCCAGCAACGAACGGAGTGTGAGCGGCGCGCGCATGGAATCTGCCTTTGCAAAGTCTGTGCGCCCGGAGCCTAACTTGGCGCGCTAAAGGTATTTTCGGGCAGAGGCACGTGACCGGGATACGAGCTGCCGCAGCCGCGCTGCGGGGAGTAAACGCCTACCCGAAATAAAATCTTTATTAAAATGGCGCTGGCGGTGAAAAGCAGAGCCCGCAAAAGGCCCGGGGACGGGGGCGGGGGCGGGGGCGGGGCAGCCTAGTGTCGAACGCTCGAGCTCCCCGTGCGGTTGCGAGGAGGCTACTGGTGACGACGTGCGAATTGTGGCAAATGTGAAGTCGACGAAGCGACTTCGAAGTCGGTTTATTACGCAAGTCTTTTCTTCACTTTCACTCTACTACCCGCATCAGAAAATCCAGGAAGGGATTCGTAGAGCTATATTACGAAAATAATATTCCCAGATGGTGAGGTGAAGTTAATATGAAACACGTGTAATACTTAGAATTTGCCACTTGCCACTCATTTTTGTATAAAAACAGCACCTTCTCGACGTTTCCCTGTCCTTGACCTATCGTCTTGAAGTCAGTACACTCCCACAAGTTTGACATTTTCAACTTTCACGCGGAATACAGAAAACGCTTACTTTTACATCGGCTCTCAAAATAAGTACTTTGAATGCATATTTCGCAGCAGTTTCTACAAGAGTGAGAACAAATTCTTTTTTCAGTCAGACGTGCGACGCTTTCAATAACCTTTCGAGACAAAAGGTGAATGGTTGGGGGGAAATGGAGCGAGAAATGCATAGAAGGAGACAGAAGAGGCAAAACTATTTTCTCGAGAAACGGCAAATACCAATGAATTGATGTATCACGTCAATTCCAGGAAGCGTACGTCTGTGGGAAGCAAAACGTGGCCATCGGAACGCCATATCGATCAGGCGTGTGGCCTTTTCAAGACTTCGGTTCGATCTCGGGCACAATGCATATCCGTCTCGAGCGCCGTAATAGCGTACGAGATACAGAGCGGATAGAATTCGTGCGGAGTGTAGATGGAGCGGTGGAGGCGACGGGGCGGTGCGGTGCGGGGCGGGGCGGGGCGGTGCGGTGCGGGGCGGGGCGGTGCGGGGCGGGGCGGTACGGGGCGGGGCGGCGCGGGGCGGTGCGGGGCGGGGCGGGGCGGGGCGGGGCGGGGCGGTGCGGTGCGGTGCGGTGCGGTGCGGTTTGGTGCGGGGCGGGGCGGGGCGGGGCGGGGAGGGGCGGGGCGGTGCGGGGCGGTGCGGGGCGGGGCGGGGCGGGGCGGGGAGCCGGCCTTGGGTGAAGAACCAGTCCGGCATTCGCTGAATGCTGACGAAGGCGAAGCCGGAAAAACCTCATTCGATGTATCACCGCCACGCTCGCCACGCGAACAGAGGTCGCGCCCAAACTGACAGGTCATGCTCTGCCGCGGTAATCACTTTCTTAATTCGTTCCCCGATCGTTTTCGAATCGAGTTATCCGAGTTCCTCGTCATCAGCATGCAAGCCACATGCGGTCAAGGCTTGACGTACAATTTGCAATCCCCGCCAATTACAGGTTTTATCCAGCCAGCCCTTGAAGCCTCAATGCCTGTCAGAGGTAGGTAATAATTATGTACCGATATGAAGAACGACTCTAATCCCGAACTGGAGCAAATCGTGGGGTACTTCCACGAAAATCTATTCAATTCAATCGATCAGAGTTTTCATTTCGCTTTAACGTGAAGCCTTCATTACCGAAAATGGTATACTGGCGTATTTCTGGATCAATTACACAAAAAACCGAGACTGGCTTTTACTCCCTATTTTTAAAATGTGGAACATATAATTAATAAGGCATAATCTTACTGATCTTACGATAGCTAACTATGAAGACACACAAGAATTAAAACATGTCGAACGCAGAATAAGACAATTAATTAATCTCCCTGAATTTGTATAGAGGAAAACGGTAATTATGCAAATTTCGCTAAATAAACTTCCTAGTAATGTCTCTACTTATTCAAAAACAGGTTGTAGATATTTTTCATTTTGTATATTTCAGTTACGTTATCAGTTTCAACATATTTATTAATATCAAAAACTACACATCTCGAATCTCATTAATTTGGCGTTCCTGCAATTATGAATAACATAAATTGAATTGTTAGCGAGCAATTACTGCACTCCCTAAAATTGTTTAAAACTTCAACTCACAAATCTTTTATCTCGATTTGAATGACCTTTTCATAAACCACTAATAGAATGATGTGTCCATGACACGTCAATTCCGCCATGCATCTGCTAATCGGTTTATGAGAAAAAGCACTTCTAAAAAGCCAATAATAGAGCAAGTTTATGTAAACTCAAAAAGAACATCCCCATTCACTCACGCTAGTAGTTCCAGTGCGAATAGTGTTCAGTACATCTTAAGTCTGCGAGAACTTACTCATTTTTCTTAATTTCCCACTATGTGTCTCGAAATGTAATGTGTCTGTGAAGAACGGAAATTTATTTCTTTAGGGAGGAAATAAAAATCATCAGCTTTCGAACTCTTTTGTTCGTCGTTAGAGCAGGCTTTCCAACTTATTTCTCGCACAACACAATGTGTTGTTGTAGTTACACATTTCTAAATGATATTTTAGGGCGATGAATTAACAAGAATTGATTAAATTTTGTCGATTAATGAATAATTAACTTTCCACCGCCATACTGATCAAACAAGTCCATCCACCGGTTATAAACATAGATCTCACATCTCCATTTAACATTCGAGCGGGAGCGCACGAGTAAATTTTACAATAGGAGATTTTTTGGATTTGCTGTCGATTCATTGTTGGCAAAGACTTTTGCGCTCCTGGTATTCCTTGCAGATATCTTTAGTTATGCGTACCTGCAGTCATTGTTTAGTTTGCACGCGATATTCAGTTTCTGTTACACTCTCTTTGGAATGTGTATAGTGTCGTATACTTTAGGTTGCCCAACTGCTATTGTTCTAAAATTGTCTTATAATTTGGCCTAAACGAAATTTTATGTAAAATGTCCAGCGAATAAATTCATATGAATGCAAATCAGCACATTTTTGAACTGTCTTATCGTCAGGAAGATCATGAATTGGATAGTGATACAGACCTGAGTGTTGAAAACCTACAAGAGCATCAATGATATACTGGATCTGAACATGAGCTTTCTCATACTGAATAAGAATGTTTATCAACGAATACAATTTTTGTAGGGAAATACAAGTGTTCAGAATGGCGTGACAGCGTGTTTGTAAAGCGACACAAAATTGCACTGTAGAGTGTGTTTTATTCGAGAATTTGAATTTCGTAAAATTTACGACACGCGGCGCTGGTGAGAAAATTTTACGCGCGCCCGCTGGAACCATATTTATAATTTACAACACAGATTCTGAAAAGCGCGTCCTCCATGTCGAACCAGAGTAGGGATGTGTCGATCGCGAACGAACTAGTTCAGTTGAACTATTCTTGAAAAGGAACGATACGATACGGAACGACCATTTAGTGAACTATAGTTCATCTGTCACGGTCATCGTTCATAGTTCGCCGGTCACATTCCTAGTTCTTTTAGTTCATTTAGTTCACTAGTTCACTAGTTCATTTAGTTCGCCGGTCATCGTTCATTCGTTCAGTAGTTCAATTAGTTCTCTCCCGTAGTTCAGCGGTCACGTAGGAGAGATGCGCATGAGCCCACTGCGCAGGTTTCAGCATGCGGTGGGGATACCGGCTGCTCGTAATGTACCTTTGCGTGCTGTTTGTATTCTGGTGCTACAGCGCAATTTTGGGACGTTGACGAAATTTGCTTACTGCAAACGATCCAAACGTCTTTGAGGTTTATTTTGACGAGTTCTTGCAAACAGAACCATGGTTCAGTATTGTTGATGTTTTGGCTGCAACGAGAAGTACGTGTAAGGAGGAGTAACGTTTCATAGGTAGGTTATTAATTTGTATTAATATTTTGAGATGTTTTAATATTTTTTGTTGTGCTAAAATTATGAAGATCTAGATGCTGATTCATGCATTTTCGGATTATCATGGATGATTGTTTTGCGTACTTGTACTTTTCCTAATGATGCAGCAAGATAAAAAGTGTGGTTGCAAAATTTTCAAAAGTTTGTTCAAAACATTTTGAAGAAAACTGTTTTGATAGAGAAACGTTTGGAGATATTTGGCCTAAAGCTGATACAAAACCCACAATATTAAATTCCCCTGAACACTTGATTAATCAAACTACAAGAAGAAAATCTGTAAAAAGAATAACAGATGTTGGTAAGTTTATAGAAATCTTGAAATACGAGTATTTTCTATGTAGTGTTGTAATAAAAAATGAGAAACTCTTTATTTCCTGATGCATTTATCTGTTGTTTCAGCAACACAATCTAGTTCAAAGGCTTCTTCACCTATTCCTTGTGCAAATTAGTTGCACTGTGAATCAAGTGCAAATGGTGAAAGCACATCATCAAATGAAAAGATTTCATCCAGCAGGAAGTGTCCTTTGAGGTGTGTGCAACTTACCTAATATTCTCACAGTAGAATTCCTCACAAAACAAGGAAATAGTGTCCTCACTGAGTTCATCGATGTAAATTATTCCAAAGTAAGTTAATGTCACCTTAAGTCAAAGGTGATATGGTTAGTATGAAGTCTAATTTCAAATTTATCTTTTTCTTTTAAAGAACTGCAATAACTATTGAACTTTCTGTTAACTTTCTATGATTGTGTTGATTATGATAAAATTTTTGTTCATTTATTTATTTCAAAGGTATATTGGTGTTTTCGTTGATGAAGATAGGGACTCTCCATTAAGAGCCAAACAAGTATTAAAGATAGCTAGTAAACAAATCTCTGAACAGAAAAACAAGATTGTGCAGTTACAGTCACAGGATGTAATGTTCAGAAGGACAATTTCATCATTAGAAAATCTTGTAGCAAATTAACATACCACATTATTGGTTAGGAGGCTATAACGAATCATAGGATATATTTAATTAAGTTAATATTATCCAAATATATTGAAATTAGGTTAAACATATTGGAAGAGAACAAAAGTTTACAAAAAAATAGTATTACTAGTTATGTAAGTTGTACTTGATGATTTTTATTAATAAATTCTTTGAAAATTGAAAGCCTATTTTTTACCTCTACAAATCCTTGAAATTTGCTTTTTGATAACTTGCTGTATATAAATTTGTCACTGATCTGGGTTATCAATAGAAGTATGCCTAGCATACAGTAATGACAACAACTTTCATTAATGATTCCCATGGAGTTATTTCTCTTACAAATAAAAATATTCTTTATTTGTAGTCCTATGTTATTGTACTAGTAAAACGGGTTTAGTGTGGTGCACAGTTGAGTGTGACAAGACAAAAATATAAATTTATCATGTATTAGCAAATAGAGTAGAATTTACTTTTCTGCTGTAAGCAACATTTTAAAGGTTGTTTAATAAATGAGAAAAATATGCTATAGAGCGTCCAAGCATTTGATTGCAGTACAGAGCTTATGGAGAACAGCGTTGTCACTTCTCAGCAGCGCTTATACGCAACACTCACCGTGCTTAATACTTGGATTGACATGAAATTTTGCCAGCTTGTTCAGCACCTTGAATAATAATAATCGAGATGGGTCATTAGCCTAGGAATTATCCTACTACAATAAGTCAATAGCCTACTACAATACTTGTTACAGCTAGATTAAGATAATATACAGTATATATATTTATTTTTAATAGCAAAATAATTTAACATTTCCAGATTGTAATGTTTAATGTGAAAGTAAAATTCACTTGTTTATGTAATTTTACTGCTACTAATAATAACAATCATAATTATACTATTACTAATAATAATAACAACATATATTGAGTCACTTATACAATTTTAATTGTGGATGACTAGTCAGATATGATATATGCAGGTGCACATGTCAATAATAATAATAATAATAGTATTAATAATGGGGTAAGTATTCTGGTTTATATGTTGTGAAGGGAAGTAGGGTTGTGATTTGTGTATTCCTTCACACAAGTGTAATGCCCTCTATTAGGGTACTTTTTTGATAAAGTGTAGTTTCAGAGTGGGGAACATGAATACCACTTGAACGGAAAGAATTTCAAAACATGTTAAATAGATGGCTTAATATTAGAAATTAAAGATTTTTGATAAAAAAAGATGTATTATTTTTATTGGAATTATTATTTAAAAAACAGACCTTTAAATGAGAGTTAAAACTGAAATATTAATAGCAAAACAAGTCCAAATCCAGTTGGAACATTGTTAATTCATCACATACTGATGAGGCTTGAATTGTTTTGCGCGAATGACATCGATATCAAGGTCAATATTGCTAATTTTTAGTCCCAAGTCATTTTATACGTCCAATACATCCACTTTTTTTATGTAAAATAAGGGAAAATGCTCATTCACAAAGGTGAGATGACATGGATGGTATCAAATACTGCAAGGGTTTGTGCGGACAATGCATAATATTCTTCTATTCACCTATTCTTCTATTCACTTTATTATTTATCTCTGAAAATGCAAGCTCGCATTGTATTATACAACGAGCTTGTTCACTTTCACGATCTTGATTTCTACCATGCCAATGTGTTCTTTATTGTTTTTATTATTATTATTATTGTGCCCTATTCATTTACGTTATCAGTGATACACTATTTACCAAGTTTTTTTATTGACCTCTGAATTACGAAAAGGATAGATTTTGAAGTTCTTGAGTTTAGGTCATTGGTACAGAAAACAAATTCTACTTTGTTGGTTGCCAAAGTTTCGGCTCTTTATTGCGCATTCGTCAGAGCTTTCACATTACTCTTAATTCTCTACATCATGTGCCATCTTTTTTAACTAATATAATTTTATTTTAATAAAATATTTCATTTTCAATGTTACAACGGCTAAATCTTTTTATTGTGAACACATCACAATTATAACTTTTCCTGTTCGCCAAATTCTTATCGTTCTTCTGAACTAGTTCAATGAACTAGTTCACTACCAAGAACGATCGTATAAAGAACTATTCACATAAATGAACGACTTTGCCCATCCCTAAACCAGAGCAGCCCGGGAGGCCTGCAAGTGAACAGAGAGGGCGCCGCGCCAATTGGCGGCGAGGCGGCGGCGGCGGCGGCGGCGGCGGCGGCTAACGGAACCGCACACCGCCCCCGGCCCTGGCCTTTCCCACCGCCGCCGCCACCTCTCGCACCACAGTGGCCCCGAACGACAGCTCGCGCGCGCTCAACAGTTACTCCCCCATTTACGAGACAGCTTTCCGATCGACGAACGACATAGCGCACGAAAAAATCATAAAAAAAACTACTCCGTTTAGTACTGTTTTCATAATATCCTTTTCTTCTTTCTTTCGAGATTGAAAGAGATGTTTTTCATGAATTTTCGTGACAATGACGTTCAAATGGTACTTGACACTTTTTTTTCTCTATATGAGAGTTCTTCTTCTAAATGAATTGCAATAAATTTCTTTACAATATATTCTTTACCAAAATTTTATCATTATTTTTTCTGACTTTAAACCTGTGAACGTTTTATGGTTTACTTGTATATACATAATACAGAAAAGTTCTCTTAAATCATGTACTTTTCTCATATTTTGGGAAACAATCTACGTAATGGAGCTTTCGAGCAAGATCATTGATAACGAATTCACCTCTCATGAACGTGTGAATTACGAAGCAGAGAGAGACATAGAAAACGGGAGTATATCGCCTATCACGAACCCGCTTTGACCACAAGATTCATAGGAATCCATCGGGATTTCAATTCCGACATACTTTTTTTTTTTCGATGCACATTGCGCTCCGTGGCGTGCACGCGCGTAGGCCACCGCCGCCGCCGCCGCCGCCGTCACCGCCGCCGCCGCCGCCGCCGCCGCCGCGCGAAGCCACAAATTGGCCGGTCGTCCCTGGACGCGGGCGTATTGGACTGGAGGTGGGCCTTGGGTGGCGCGCGTATGGAGGCGGCGCCGCGGGCGGGCACCCTTGCACCGCGGCCCGCACGCGCGCATGTGGTCGCGGGGGAAGCCACTCGGGGCGGCCTCGGCCTGGAGGACGCCGCCGCGGCTGGAGACAAGGTTCGTTGATTGATAAGTGATTCCGGCCGCGCCAACTCCTCAGGTCGACAGACCTGGAAGTGAAGCGCACGGTTTTATCGCGGGAGGTGCTGGTGATGGTTTCCCCGCTGGATGGCGAAATTCAGCGACGACCTACCCGGAAGGAAAGATCGCGCGCGGTCTGTGGCCCGTTTTTTTAAAATTTATTTATTTAAGGTCGCTTTAAAAACATCTGTGGTTATTAGCGACCACTACTGATTTATACTAGAGATACATTTTTTAAAAAAATTACAGTAAACAGAAGTATAACAATAAACTGAAATAAGTACAATAAATTTTGCAATTGTGTGTGGCCCGTTTGTTAGGGTACTGTTCCAGCATTTGCCTGGTGTTGACCGGAGAAATCACATAAAACTTCCGATTGTAACAGCCCGGCGCTTTTCTCCTGAAGTCGGAGGCTGAATTCGACCTAGCTCTGTAGCCAGTGTTGAAAATCCTGCCATCGTTGGGACTCAACTCTAGGACCTCCCTGACACTGAATTTTCTTTCGTATTACAAAATATCGAGGTCTCATCGAAATTCATTGCGATAGAAGGAGAGAGACATTATTGATCTCGAATCCTTTAATTTATTCACATTTCCAAAAGTTGCCATCTATTTCATTACGACGATAAATTGTTATGATGTAGAGATATGGTGATATTCAAATATTCAATCCCCGAGTTCCAGAATATATCACAGCGATTTGTTTTCCAGTCAAAAGCACTCACTGAACCCGTCGTTTCTTTCCGATTATCTGGAACCATAGATCGCTTGACCTCGAAAACTAGGGAAGACAAATCCAATTCCCTTTAAAATACATCTTACGATACCAGGGAAATCGATGCAATTAGTCACAATCAACAATAAATGTGTAGTAAATGTATAGTTGAATCAAATCTTTGTTTAGATAACCTAACCAACGGATTTTAGAAATAAATAACAATTTTATTTCAATTTACAAGCCTACCAAAAGAAAACTGTGCAAAAAATCCCGATCAGAAACATGCGTCATCTACGTGATTTTAGCATTTTAAAACCATTAAATTGTTCAAATTATGTTTAAATACCAGCAGGGCTGCCTACAATCTTGGCCATCCACGACCGCCTGGCCACCCAACCGGCAGATGACGACCGAGGGCGTCGAGTTTCTACAAACACGGGACGGCGCCAAGCCCGGGCGCCCACGCACCCACCGAACATCACAAGGCCCGAAATATTTATACGCCTCTCCTCCGGTCTCATCTGCATAATTCGGCCGCGTGGAAGAACGAACGAACGATCGGACGCACAGAAATGTCAAGGCCACGCGCCGGTACGTGACACGAAAACACCTACGAAACACACGCACGCACGCATGCTCACGCGGAAATGGCACCGGCGATCAATGTAAAGTTACGTCGAGTTGTCACGGGAACTAGGACAACGTGAGTGGTTCAACTGCGTGTTTATGATGTTTGTTCTGAACTTCGATGTGGATACTACTACGAAAGTCGAGCATGTCATTTAATATGCAAAAGCGCATACCGACATTTGGAAACTATTCACTGCCGACTTTCTGAGCAAGGGTAACAACTTGGTAAATGCAACACACAATTCACCATCCCAAAATAAAAAGAGAGAGTAAATTCTCGGAAATAAAGTTATAAAAACGTCGCAATAGATACGAAAAACACCAATTCAATAAAGAGTTTCTTGTTAAATTACCATTGACCTAGGCCAACTACTACATTAGACTACAAAAAAAAATTGCTGTTGTTTCTAAAAGAAGAAACATACAAGAAACATTTACTTGCTGCTGACACGCGCCACACTCTCTTGCATGAGCCCACGAAGCGGGACCTAATACGAACGAGAGCCTAAGGAACGGTTCACGTGAACCGGAACGAGACAACGGCCGGGGAAGGAAGCGCGTTAAGAAGCGGAACGGGTCACGCAACTCGCGGAGCGGAGTCGCCACAACATTCCTCTGGAAAGCAAAACGCAGTGCGGGCGGAACACAGCATCGCTCGGGCATTTTACGCACAACGCGTTTAATAGCCACCGCAACACCGGGGAAATCTCACGACGCGCATGGCAGTCGTATGACCAGCCTCAGCGAGGTGGACAACGGGAAATGAGGTTGCAAGTGTGACAACTGTTTAGAATAAATTACAAATAATATAGTGCGATTTTTCTTACCGTGCCCCTGGCAGGTATCAGCTGTTGACGGTTTCATCCAACCGGAAGCTTGAACGTCACCATAGTGATGTTTAAGCTCCCGACTGGATGAATCCGTCAACAGCTGATACCTACCAGGGGCATGGTTAGAAAAATTCGCTATGTATAGACAAATTACATATACGAATTACACGAGGGGAGTAATCATCTGATAAAGGAATCGTACAGTTACTGAATAAAAGTTGAAGGAAAAGATGTTCGCGAGATTACTACCAAAGTTAATTTGACTTTGCGTGAGTGATAAAGAGTAACGCAACAAAAAGAGAACTTCTTTGTTTGAAAAGTTCAGTGAGAGAAAGAAAATTATTTTTGAGTGTTTCTGCGAAAGAGAGTTCCATTCTTTCTTTCAGTTCGTTCAAAAAGTAATGCGACGTTAAAAAATAGACGTCGTTTACCGACTGACCTTATTTCTCTTTACGTCAGCAATCCTCATTTCATGCCAGCAATGCCAATAATTTATGCTATTAGCATTCTATCAGCATACATGTGCTACTTCTCCTTTGTGTTAGAAGGCAATTTTTTTAAATTCTTGCAAACATGCATTCTAGCCTACATTCTATCAGCATATAAGCGTGGCCTCTCTTTTGTGACAGGATCTAAACTATATAGAATTTATAATAAACATGTACATAAACAATTTTAACAGAATGTATTGGTCCTTTATTTAAAAACAGAAAATTCTCTTACATAACTAATTTACACATTCTGATAGAACTGAAAAAATCTGTAGACAGAAAAATAAATATTGATTTTACTATTATGTACATAAACATGTAAAAGCGCTGATGAACCAACAATGTATGGTTACCAATCCAAGTAAACGAAAGTGGGATGAAGTCCCGGTCGTACTCAGGTCGCAATTTAGCTACACGACTCTCGCAACAACATAGCCGATTCTTCGCGTCCACCTTGAGAGGCAAGCCGGTGCAGGGGACTCGGAGAGGGCGGGACGGAAGAGGTCAACGCCGCCGCCCGTGAGGACTTCCGGGCGCGCACTACAACGGGGCTGTGTGTCGAAGCGCGTCGCCCCCGCCCCACCGCCCACGGGCGACGTCGAACCACGCGACCCGTTCACACGCGACCTGACCCCTCGGACAGGCCTCAGGCTGCTTCGGCTGCCCGTTGGAGAGGTTGGGTCATCCAAATGAGGTCTGGAAGGACCTGTTGCTCTCGTCACGGTTCACTTATAAATTAAGGATACTTTGTTTCCATATACAACCGTATTCTTCACTTACTCCTACAGGGGACATACAATTGTTCAAAGAATTGATCAATGCAAAGCACTCTTTAGCAATGATTACTCTCAAAATGAACGAATCCAGCTTACTAAAATCCAGTATAAAATATTTGTATTTTTAGTTACTGTTTAAAAAGCACCAACATCAGTAGGTAAGAGCTTTATGACACACACTCTAAACGGAATATACTCAAGATACATGTTGATTGTATAAAGTACGAAAGAATCACACAGTACCGGGTTTGTGCTATGGGCCGAATTTGCCTTAGTACAATTTACCATGCTATTTATGGATATTTATGGATGTGGAATGCGAAATGTAATAATAGTATACTACAGGTAAACAAAAAGAGAGCCTTCCCCTTTAAATTGAATAATAATTTGTTGTCATTAAGAAAACGACTTGTACGCGCAAGTTGGAAATAAGTCGAGGAACTGTGTTTCTGAAATTGGAAGTAGTTTCTATTATTCGATAAACGAAAAGTTTTATTCAATAGATCAATGCATTAATTATCACAATTCAATGCCGTGTTACCCGGAGAAACCAATCAGCACGTTTTTTCATTCAATATCTCACTCAAACTAAACACAATTATCCAAAAGACGTGTATGTGTGAAATGACAAAGCTGTCGTGATAAACGTACGAAAAGAAGTTACGTAAGTATTGAAAATTTTCTTTAAAATTTGCAAATAAGCAATCCTGCATTAAACTTTCCCTTATCAATACATTCTCATTACCAGCTGCTCTTATTATGTATTGTCCTCTCACTCTCCCCCATGTTTTGTTTCTAGAGAATAAAAAAATTGCGTATAATGTACTGGATGAAAAAAAACGGAGTGATAGGGCGGGGGAACGTAAACAAGTCTGGAGCAGCGTCGTGAGACAAGCAGGTGCCGCTAATTAGCGCCTCGCATGTTAGTTGGACTCGCGAAACGGGAAGGTCAAATCTCTCCCGCAGTGGCATCTAATTAACGACGCATCCTGAGCCCGTCGATTAAAGGGAGACCGGCCGGAGAGCCCAGGCAGCCGCACACCTGCAAACGCCAGGCACCGACTACACCGCAAACAACGTAATGTACTTAAGTGGACCCACTTAAGACAAATTTGCTTCGAAATCTCCTCGCGACTAAAAGACTTCGACAAGAGCACACGTAATCACAATGTAACTTCTACGAAACCCATTAAAAGTCCTAAACTAACGCCTGCTCACGAAAAACCAGTGGTGATTGCCAAAACTGATAAGTTAGAACCGAGAGATTACTTTACACATCCCACACCTCGTTCAAGCGGCCTGAAATCTTGTTGGTAAATAAAATAAATACGAATACGAATTATAATGATCACGACAAAACACGTCACGAAAAAAACGAGCTTCACCTCTTTCCACACGCTCTCCCAAGACTCCCCCCTCCCAACACTCCATTTTCAACGCTCATTTTCTATAAATTATTATAATCTTAAAGATACCGACAGGAGACAAATATCAATTAAACACAGGGATGCTGAATTATTCATACGGACGGCGAATGTGATTCTAAAAATTCAATTAGGGCCACGTCAGGCGGGATGCGAGATTTACATAAGAATGTGGACAGCTCCCAACGACGGATCTACCCCTGGCGCGGCACCGCAGGGGGCCCGCGCAGTGGCTCGACGAGGCCGACACGGACTTCTGAGGAGGCAGCGCCCGAGGGGAGGCGAAGACGGTGGCGGAAAGCTGGCGACGGCATTTGTTCTCTACTAAACGAGTCAATAAAAAAGGGGACTGAAGACTAGCGCAATATCAGGATAGAATAAATTTGAATTATTTACTTCTCACGAAAATTTTCTATTTAAAATTTATTTTATTTTAGTAGTTATGCGCTAGACTGAATATCCCTTTAAACGAATGGTGATCCCTTAATATCGTACACGGATATGTAAAGAGCCTACACGTTTCATTTACTTCGCTTTTAGACCAAACTGGACCAAACTCGGGCATTAATACACACACGAAAAAGATACGGGCATAACCTCTCGCTCTCAGAATCAAATACGAGACAGTGACAGTTGCGAAGGGGTATACAAGCAGATATGGCGTATTACTCCAGCATTCGCCTGATGTTAAGAAGATGGAGAAGAACCGGTAAGAGCAGTCGGCTGTTAGGATTCCCCTCCAGACAGCGGCTACAATCCCCGGTACATCCCCGAACAGGTAGCCAAGCCCCGCTTGAAGGGAGATGCGGCGCTTCAGGCAGCAGGCCGGCGTGGGTGGGGAGGGCATAGGGACGGCGACCAACTCCCCAGCATCTTCCGCGTCAGCCTTCAGCCACCGCCGCTTCATCGCGGGAGGAAATAAATCGGTCCGGAGTTTGGGGGACAGTTGTGATTTCTTAAGACCAAATATTCTCCGCGCTTTTTGTCTCCGGCCGGCGCGGCCCGTCCCGTCGCCTCCCTCCCCCCTCCCTCCTCCCGCTCACGCCCCCGCCCACGCCCACGCCGCCCGCAGCCTCGCCCCTCCCCGGAAACGGACGCGCTATAAATCTCCGTGCGCGCAGACCGCGACGGGGCGCCGGGGAACTTTTTTTTTTTTTTTTGCTCCCTGCGCTTCTGCCTGAGCGACGAGGGACGAAAGGGCTGCCCGTGGGGCGACGCCCCCTCGCGGCCGCGCAGCCGCCGTCGCGGGACGCCTCTGCCCGCCGCAGCAGACGCCACAATGAGGCAAGCGGGGCTATACTGCGATTTTCGTAACTTCGTCCCTGACAGAAATCGGCTGGGCACAGTTTCATCCAATCGGGAGCTTCAACGTCACTATAGTGACGTCGCTGTCGCCAAATATAAGCTTCCGATTGGATGACAGCGAAACAGCTCATTCCTGTCGGGGACAAAGTTACGAAAATCGCAGTATACAGTGCGGTTTTTCTAACTCAGCTTCTCAAGCCCCTACAGTCACGATGGAGTAACACATGGCATTTCGTGTCTTTGTCGGTCGTGCCGCTAGAAGCCGCATGATCGCAAGCACTGCTTGATACGGGCGCGATATCTAATAGCACGACTGAGAAAGATGCGAAATATCGTGATATATTTCATTGTAAAGGCGGGCCTTGAGAGACAAAGTTAGAAAAATCGCAGTATAGTTGCTGGAAGAGGCCTGCCGTATTCCTCCAATACTACAACGGCTCTCTATTCAACTCGACTTTTGCTTGATTCATTGATTAGTTAACTAGGAAGGCCATTAAACCCGTAAGTGTAGTACTTTTTTTTTTCATCGTGTGAGGTGGCGGTGGTATTTCCCCAGCTGGATGGTGAGATCTGGCACAGACCTACCGTCGGCTAGCGCGTTTTTTCTCCAATCAGGTATCTCCTACCAGTGGGGCACCACCCCAGCCTGCGCAAACTAAGTTTCTGACTGGTCTCCAGCCGTACGCGGTAGCGTACTGCACGTAAGAGTGTGTGTAAGAGGAAGGATAGTACAAGGAATATGAAGGAGAGTTTGCGCCTGACCCATTTATTAGTGAATTGCGAGAAACACCGGTTGTGGTATAAACTTATTTGCAATACTTAGTACTAAACAAATGAAACTATACAAAATTAGAAATTAATTTAATGGATTTCGTTGAAACGAGAAAAAATTCTGGAGTCTGCAGACTTTACGACAATAGTTTACTCGTTCAGTCGGAGGCATGTCTAATCCGTTTCTACGTTCATAAATACACCAATATTCTTTTGTGTTCGAGCAACTTCCTTCGTACCCATGCCAGCCACCTACCTACTACTAGACTGTACACATAATATTCTGCACGTGCACAAAGCCCACACGTTTTTATCTTTCAGAGTTAAATTTCTGAATCCCCTACGTCTCTCGTGCATTGTAACCCTGTACTCCATCCCGGCTATTATGAAGTCACTTTCATGAAAAATAAAGCCATCAACTATTCCCTTCCTCAACCACATTCTCTCTCAGGCTATTGTTCCCATCATAAACAAATGTTTTTACCGCTACTAAATGTTGAACCATTGCCGTTTCTGGTCGTCGTAACCCACCAGCACAACGCAGCTCCTAACCCAACATCCTCATCTCTGCACTGAGAGTGAAGCGGTGAGAAAAATCTCGGATGTGCTCTCGTGATATTTCATCCACTCCATTGTCCTATTCCTAGTATTACCCAGTAGCATTTACATCTCCTTCCGGGCGTTGGCTCAGTATTTTCTATTGTGTCTCCCCCCACTATCTCTCGATTCATCCGAGACCAAATCAGTTCTAATGAACTAAACCGTCGTCTCCAAATCTCCCAGAATCCCCAACAAGGCGATGTATTCGCTCCACCAGCAATACTCTAAGAATCACCTGGTTCTTCAACACAACGAATCACCCATGTCACAATTTCTCCTCTTCCACCAATTACAGAGTTCAGAGGAAAAAACGGTCTGAGGAATTAATAACTGTATTCTAATTTTCGTTGAACCGCTGACGTGATAAGGACAATGTTAATGATTAATTATTTTTTTAAATAATATTAATACTTATTCATCAAAGCAGTAGTAGAATTAAACTTTAACAATGCAAATGAGCGTGGTGGAGAACAAAAATAAATACATTTATTTTGAAATTTTGAAAAAGACCTGCACATATATTGTGTAGCATATTTTTTCAAATTCCAGTGACAAAGGCTCCGCTTTCGAGTGAACTCCCTTTCGGCTCCATCGCCGCTTTCTTACGTAACTGATTCCACCCTCCCCCAACCGCCGCGCCCGCGGCTCGCCGCCTCCGCGCTTCCCGGCGCGTCCTGCGTCCAGCGGCAAAAACCGCAGCTGCTGCAGCGGCCCTCTCGGGGGAACGGCGGCGGAGGCGGCGGGTGCTCCAGGAACCACTCATATATTTCCGCGGCGCGGACACCCCGGACAGCGCCGCCGGGCGCGCACACGCTCTCCCTCGCGAGCGAAGGACCTCGCGGCCCCGCCCGTAATGGATACCGCAAAGAGGGACCGGGCCGGCGAGGGGCGCGGCGGGTGGGGGCGGGGCGGGGCGGGGTGGGGTCAACCAAGGGGATAGGGTGGGGTGGTGGGCGGCGGGGCGTGGCGCGGCGTGGCGTGGCTGGTCGGTCGGTGGGGCCGAGCGAACGGGATGCGGCGGGGTGGAGCGGAGCAAAGCGTGGCGTGGGGGGATGGGGTGGGGTGGGGCCGACCAGGGGGATAGGGCGGGGTGGTGGGCGGCGGGGCGGGGCGTGGCGTGGCTGGTCGGTCGGTGGGGCCGAGTGAACGGGATGCGGCGGGGTGGAGCGGAGTAAAGCGTGGCGTGGGGGGATGGGGTGGGGCGGCATGCCGGCACACAGGGACCCCGGAAACAGGAAATGTGCGGGAAGCTCATTGTTACAGACTGCGAGCCCTCCAAGGCCCTCTCCCCCGCTGGGCGGTGGGGCGTGGGGGGGAGGGGGGGCGGTCGACAGTGTCAGGGGCTCGGGTGGCCGGGGGCGGGATGGCAGCGCCAAGAACGGGCAGGATCGTGGAAAGGCGTTGGGAGGCGGAGAGGGCGGTAGTGGAACGTGCCGAAGAAGTCAAGAACAAAAAAACAATCGACGAATTGTCTTGGCGGAACTGCAGACACGCAGAAGGACTGAAGAAATGGTCCAGTCGTTATGTCAAAAAGGGAAAGAAGGGGGAGAAGTTACGAGATGGCGTTGCCAGTAAGCCGCGTGGACAGTCACGAGTCGAACGGTTCGCGACGATGTGGTCGATGACACTGAACGAGCAGATTTTTGAGGAACCTTAAGGTCAAAGAGCGCAGCAACAAGACGGTAAGAAAAATCAGAGTGAAGGTCGTGTAGGGCTCGGAAGGAGGTTGAGAAGGCGCCAGAAGCAGACGACGCTATTCGCGCAGCTCCCGGGAGAACGGAACTGCGCCGCCACGGGCAAAGCGAGATCAGACAGCGCGAGACGGTACATCACCACCCGCAGGCTCTCTCGCCCCATCCAACATCCGACCGTCGCGTCGCGTCGGGCATTCCCCCAGAGCTAATGATAACGAATAGGCGCGTTGAAAATAGAGAGGCGCAATTAAAGAGGCGCCGGACAAAAACTGACCTCGCGCCCCTCCCCCGCGGTGCACGCGCGGGCCATTCCAGCCATTGTGGGGGAGAAAACGCGCGGGTGGAGGGGGCGGCAGGGGGGGGGGGGCGCCGCGCCGGATGGGCCTCCGTGTCCGGTGGCGGTCGGCGACGCGGGACGACGCGCCGCGAGGGATCGGGCGAGGGCGGCGGGGCGGAGTGGGCGGAGGGAGCAGCGAAAGCGGCGGGGAGGCGGGGGCGGCGAGGGCTGTGGGGACAGCGAGGGCGGCGGGGTCGGCGAGGGCGGCGAGGGCGGCGGGGTCGGCGAGGGCGGCGGGGGCGGCGGGGGCGGCGAGGGCTGTGGGGGCTGTGGGGACAGCGAGTGCGGCGGGGCCGGCGGGGTCGGCGTGGGCGGCGAGAGCGGCGTGGGCGGCGGGGTCGGCGAGAGCGGCGTGGGCAGCGTGGGCGGCAAGGGCGGCGAGGGCGGCGATGGCGCGCGCCGTCCACACGACATGCGGGCGGGGGTGGGGAGAGAGGGCGCGATGTTGCCGAGGACTAATGAATCTGAGGGATGTCCACTGGGGTCCGGTAAGGAGCGAGGAGAATCGCTGGAACAAAACTGGTAATTTCGACAACTCAACTCACTATCTTACTGCGATATAAATCTGAGAGAAGTATGCGGGACAATACGTGCTTGTAAGTTGCACAATCTCATCTCCCTTTTACTCCTACATTTGGAATAATGGAACGTTATATTTTTTTTCCTCATTCATTCCATTAATACAAAAAAAGAACTGCATTCAAAGTCTCCGTGGATCTCGAGGTCACAACAGGTCGGGCACGTTTCAAACATTCTCAAAATAATAGAGAACTCTGTAAAACAATAATGGCATTTCCAAGTAACTAAATCCGTTACCGTCGAAATACGTTCTTTGTCTAGATTCCGATATGCACCGCAAAAATACTACCTAACAACGAAGTATTCGCGAAACACAAGAGTCAAAACACGAACATTTCCCCCTACGATAGCGCCACTTCACTCCCTACGACTTCCTTTCTTTCGTCTTTCGCTCATTGTCTACGACACCCATAAGAATGGAAAGCTAGTTCACAGCTAAACACGGGAGTTTCCTCACAGCTAGTGAACGCAAACGTGTTATGAAACGCGCGGCATGTACACGACACTATAACGTGCGCAGTCGGTCGAGGTCACTTCGCGACGAATCTTACTCGCAGCAGCCGTGCGTGACGTCTTTATCGCGTATATCACCACTAATTGCGTCTCTTATGACACGCGCGCGGCACCAGAGAAAGGTTGAGTTCCCCAGAGAACGTGACTCTCTCGCTTCCATTCGGAGGTAAATATCAGTGATTTCAACTGCTTTGTATCTGGCAATCGAGCTACTTCCCTCACGATCGTGATTATTAAATACCGTGGACTCGGCCGGCGCTGCAATAAACGCACGTTCAGGAACTCCGAGTAAAGCTGAATATCGGGAATCGGGTAGTACAATCTGCCATGGTGCAGATCGTCATTGACGGCACAGATTATCCTGTTCAATTACTTCAGTGGGGAATCTTGCAAGCCAACGTTTCCCACATTTCTACGAACAAGTACACGAGAATGGAGGTACAAATGATACATAAACAGAGACGGATAGTAACAAATTTATAAATTTTCGTCGCCATACAATTAAGCCTACAAACGAAATTGAGAGAGTTGCATGTATGCCTCCTATCGTGTTGACAATTGACCTTTTCTTATTTAAAACGCTTGATTACAATTCTAACAATTACTTTACAATTACTTGTTCTAGATTGCTAGAAGGGTAATTAAAAAACTGGGGTCTCAGTGAAATTCTCTAATCTAGTACTTATGCGATAAAAAATAAAATATATTTGTAATATCGACCTCAAAATTATTGTTAATTTCTTCACACGTTAAATGAAAAGAGTAAGTGAATCATTCGAGGACAATGATATTTTTATGAATTTCCTGTATGTGTACCAAACACTCCAACCCACAAATAAATAAATAAAATAATCTTCAAGGTTTATACTTTCTGCAAGAGCTTTTGCATTACAATACCAACCTCCAACACAGAACTAGATCACTTTCACCCCCCGACCTGCGTTCCCAGCTCAGCCCTTTACATTGAAGTGACATTGGCCGTTATTTCCCGTCCCTCTATTCAGCAACTATCTCCTCCCGAATCAACAGAAAATTCGTGCGGAGCGCGATGCGGCCGGGCCGCAGCGCGCGGCCGCTTCCGGACGTGACACCGGAAGCCCCGACGCGGCGCTTCCGGCGGCGGCCGCGGCGGCTGCACGCGCGCGCGTGAATAGCGCGGCCGCGCTCGCGCCGCCAGCAGCAGCAGCAGCAGCGGTGGCGGCGGCGGCGGCGGCGGCGGCGGTTCGGAGCGGTCAGGGCTGGATCGGGCGCGCGGCCCGGCGCCGCGGTGGAGAGTTTAACGAGGAAATGATAATTGCCGAAGCAGCGGAGGCGCGGGCGGCTGCAGTAGTGGTAGAGGCGGCGGCGGTGGTGGTGGTAGTGGTGGTGGTAGTGGTGGTGGTAGTGGTGGTGGTAGTGGTGGTGGTAGTGGTGGTAGTAGTGGTGGTGGTAGTGGTGGTGGTAGTGGTGGTGGTGGTGGTGGTGGTGGTGGTGGTGGTGGTGGTGGTAGTGGTTGTGGTGGTAGTAGTGGTGGTAGTAGTAGTGGTGGTAGTGGTGGTGGTAGTGGTGGTGGTAGTAGTGGTGGTAGTAGTAGTGGTGGTAGTGGTGGTGGTAGTGGTGGTGGTAGTAGTGGTGGTGGTAGTAGTGATGGTGGTGGTAGTGGTGGTGGTAGTGGTGATGGTGGTGGTGGTGGTAGTGGTGGTGGTAGTAGTAGTGATGGTGGTGGTGGTGGTAGTGGTGGTGGTAGTGGTGGTGGTAGTGGTGGTGGTAGTGGTGGTGGTAGTGGTGGTGGTGGTGGTGGTGGTAGTGGTGGTGGTAGTAGTGATGGTGGTGGTGGTGGTGGTGGTGATGATGATCGTGCGAGGGCTTTCGCTAATATGAACTTGACATGACTTCAAGTGCATTAGAACCGTCAAAATATTTACCGTTGCGACTCCAATATTTCCCTCGCAGGGTCTGCAAGTCACATTTCCAAAACAACGAGCTCATTTCTCAGTCAGAATTCTTGGCTTACATTTTGCTTCGACTAATGCGTCTCTCTACAAATTTCACAAAATCATGGTCGTTTACAAGGACGTACAATGAATGTTTACGACATATGAAGTAATTAACAATTGCATTTTCAATCATTCCAAGGTATCGGATGATAGTCGAAAGGTCACGGACGCTGAAGGTATTTAAAGCTGGTAGTGCATTGGAGAAAGATATTAAAATAAAACGCAACCCTGAATTACGTATAATATTCATACATATTTAGAGTACCACGAAAAATATCCATTTTTTTACAATACAATAATTTTCCAGAAGAGCTGTACCACGTCGCTCATGAAAATCGAAAAGATAAACTTAAATACTAACACCAAATCACCTCTCAACGGCTTTATATTCCAGTACAAACCCCATTCCGATGTTCATTAACACACTCATAAATGTCATCTGGAAGAAAAGTCATTTCTCCTTTGCTCTCTGCACTGAAGACCTCCCGACTGAATGCGTTCGAAGCACGCTGGCCACATTTCGGTGCGGCCGGACCATATAATAGAGCCATTGCACTGATTTGGAATGGAACTAATTTTCACCCAGAGCTAAAGCGGTCGTTAAGTTTTGTGAAACCGAAATTAATTCCACAATTTACGATTTAGTGGGCGTTCAATTTCAAGAGGTTAATCATGGGCTTATTACTTGTGGCGTGGGGGGTACGTAGAGAGGAAAAACCAATTTACTCGAATTGTAAGTTAGTTGAATTTTGTACGGAGTCATTTTGGCTTTTATAATGTGCTTTAAGTGTTAATTAAAATCCTTATGTTATATTTTCATCGCGGAGGTCAATAATGGCTTTTACGCCATATGCTGTGTGCGCTCAGAAAATTTACTGAATGGCGCTTAAATTGGAGAGAGAGAAAGAGCACACTATTACTCAATAATGACGCACAGCGTGGAGGATGTTCCCAGCAAGTTTAGGTGAAACGAAATTAACATGCTACGGTTTTCCGCAGAGGTCATAAACTCAGCAAATATAATAGAATCCATGTACTCGCAAAGATCAGAAACTAAATCACAAAACGCTTGAATAAATGAACGTATTACATCGTGTAATATTTTGCAAAAAGCTCTTGTACGCTTTATGGGCTCCACTGATGCCCAACCATTGCTCTTTTAACGACAGAGACGTGTTTGCTTCTTCGTGAAAAAGCTGTTCGCGACTATTTCAATCACAATCCCATTCACCTCGAATTGTTCGTGTCAATGCACTGTTCCCATTTGATGCAGTTCTCATCGGCTATTCGATTCTAGTTCGATGGCTCTCCATTGCTGTCGGTGAATGCGGGATAGGAAACTGTTCGAGCGAAGGGAGTTTAGAATGTCTATGGAGGAACTCACCGTGAATGTCATATTGCAAAGGACACGGCCATGACGCCCCATTAAGTTAGCACAGTACCGTAATGATAAATGAACCATTGTAATTGTAATGCAACTGTGATGGACTCCAGTGAGCAGACTGAAGTTTCACGCAAAAATTATCAAATTCTTTTAGAGTTTTCTTAGCTTTAAAAGATTCGTTTGTTATTATAAAATAAAACAATGTAGAAATAATAATTTAACCGAAGATTCAAACAAAACAACGAAAAATGAAACAGTAAATTTAAATGAAATTGTGAACAATGTTCCACCTTAGTTACATCAAACCTTCCAAAGCTTTATCAAACAAATTTCTGCATTATAATTTTGAAAGCAACAAGTAGTATTATTACTTGTACTATTTATTATTTTTTTATATCATTTAAACAAAATACCATAATTAAAACACATCTCTGTGAAATATTACTTGTAAGTTTATCCACTACAGTGAATATCTATTAATGCACTATTATGATTGCTTTACTTATGAAATAAAAGGCATTAAATAACTAACTTATGAATTTCCTTCTTCACTATTTAACGAAGTTCCGTGGACAGCTGCAACTACTGAAATAAAATTCAAAAGTTTCTTTCTGATTGTCTTTAATTTTATCAGAAAACCAGTCATAATAGTAAGGGGAAGATTTAATGAAAGTGGGAAGTTCTAAATTTATCCGCCAAATAAAACAAAAAAAACCGAACGGAAGTCAAAGATTTGAAACCGATTCAAGGTAAAACGAACGTATGCTGTCAACCACACGTCCCCCTCCCACACACACACGAGCCCAAGGCTGCGGAACGAGAGCGGTTGCGTGGGTGGAATTAGTTGGCGGGAGCGGTGGAACGGCGGCCACGACATGGGAGCGGCAGCGGCGGCGGTCGCGGTGACGGACAGGAAACGACCGCTGTAGGCTGGCCTCTAACAAGAGGGAAAACGGGCACCGGACAATGTCAAACGCAGGGTTTTGCAAACCCAATGGTGAAAGTGAGAGATAATACACGGAACGGAAAGAGAAGCGGAGGTGAAGGTGAAGTTGGAGTTTCGGAATAAAATTGTCACGAAAAAAAAATTGCTGCTGTGCCTTAGCAAATGGGATGGGTTTTGAGGCGAGATGAAACTACAAATCAGTGAACTAGTTAAGTAGACGAGACAAGTATGGAAGGTCATGTCAAATGGAAGGTGTTTAAGTTGGCAGGTTAAGAAAGCTGGCTGGGAGCAGGTCGACGATTTATGGTACCCTGACAAGGTGAGATAAAAGGTGAAGATTTTAATGAAAGCGCAAGGGATGAAGATGATGCAGAGGGGAGAGAGAGAGAGAGAGAAGAACAGTGGTACTCAAGATAAAAATGAACTTGAAGCTTGTGAAACGACAGCCAACTGAAAAGAGGTGAGTGGATGGGCGGGCGGGCGGGCGAGTGGATGGGCGGGCGGGTGGGCGGATGGGTGGGTGGGCGGATTGGGCGGATGGGTGGGTAGGTGGGAGGGAGGGCGAATGGGTGGGTGGGTGGGTGGGTGGGTGGCTGGCTGGCTGGCTGGCTGGCTGGCTGGATGTATGGGCGGGCGGGCGTGTATGAGTGTGAGTGTGTGTGTGTGTGTGTGTGTGTGTGTTTTGGGCGAGAGATCGGGCCCGAGGGAAGTGCGGGGGTGGATGGGCGAGCGGGGTCCAGCGGGACTGGAGCGTGAGGGGCGGGCGGTGGGCGTGTAACTGGCATCGCCCGCGGGCGAGGCGGCCGTTTGCCCCCGCGTCGAGAGCCCGCTCCCTTCGTGAGCAGTGGCGGGCGGCGGCGGCGGCGGCGGCGGCGGCGTGGTGGGTCGTGATCACGAAAAACCAACTTCCCTTTCGCTAATTTACCTGGCCTTCGCCCGCTCCCGCCCCCGCCCCCCTGCCGCGTCGCGCCGGCCGCACCAATGTTGTCCCAGCGCCGGAGCCCTCTCATGCTCTCTGCCGCCGCCCCACGCCGCGGATGCTTGCTTTGCAGCGCCAACAGGACGCAGATCAATGTGAAATGCAGCCGATGGCAACTTGTTCTTCAGAAATGGAGTAGTTAGCTGCATATGTCAATACGAATAAAAGCAAACAATTGTTGACGAGAGTCAAATAATGAAGTAAAAGGCTCGAAGTACTGGTGATTATTATAACAAGTCTTATTTCTCTTTCAGATTCGTTCAATCGTTCAAATATTTTCATTTCCGTTTCGTACGTTGTGAACACGATCGTGAGATTACAGTTTTTGGTAGAATTCTGTCTCGTGAAAGAGACGATATGCAGCTTGGTATGCTTTTTGCAAGATGTAGGTTTTCAAACGAAAAGCATGTTTTTTTTATTATAATTTCAACTCACCGAGACAAATAAGCTCCTCCAACCTCCAGTTTTTAAAAAAAATATTTTTAAACGCCGTCGCACGAGATAGATCCAAGCGAGCTTTTTTTTTTTCCCCGACCGAACAGGCTGATACGATCTCCCGGGCGCAGCCTCCGCCGCGGGGGTCGTGTTTGCACGCGGCGCCACGGGGAGCGCTGGCTGTCTCGCCTGTTAATTGCTGGGCCGCCTATGCAACGGTGCGCCGCGTCGCTCGCGGACCGTTGCTGCAAGGGCAGCGACGGCGGCGGCTACGGAGGCAGCCGCGTTCACTACATCGCGTTTTAAACGAGTATCCGCCTGCGTGGGACGCGCCTTAAAGAGAAACAGATGAGCACGTGACATTAAACTCCCGGAGTTGCAACGGCGATTACCGCGCCCCTGAAATGGGTGGCGTAAATTTAATTACGGATTTCCTAAAGAGCGTGATCACGGCTGCGTCTGCTGCACAGCGGGTCAAGAACGTAAGTCCCAGACGTGTGTCCTTTGTTTTTAAGAAAAGATATAACACCAATGTAAAATCGCAAAATTTATTTTTAAGGAACGGTAATTTTTTTTAATACCTACCAACATAACATTAATTATTATACAATCCTTGCACAATGATATTCTCACTTTCGAACGTGTAATACAGACCCATATCACCCGTCGAATCGGAATAAAGTATCAAATAAAAGAAGACTTGAATGCCATTTTGACAAAACCACAGAATCATTTCCTCCTGTAGGACTCGTAGGATTCACCTTCCATCGTTCTGTTTCATTGGCTTCCTCGAACATCCCAAGAGAATGGCGCCGAATCATAAATCAGTACCTTAAGGACTTCAGAGAACCCTTAATCACCCCCCACGTATTCACGCCACTTTTCCTGACTCATTTCCACGACCTTGGCTCTCGATTCCTCAGCTCGAGATTTCGACGGTCCTTATAAGGCCACTTCAACTCTAAAACGTTCTAACACAATCAAAGGCCTCGAACGGCACCGCAAAAGAGAAGAAAACGGAGCCAACACTTCCCACTCACCGGCACATCGCTCCCGAGCGAAGCGGCGGACGAGAGCGCGGCGAGGAGATTTTCAGCAGACAATTACTGTGCTTGTCAGAGCCCACGCGGCCGTTTGAGTCGAGCACCGGTAGGCGCCGCGCGGCGGTCGCCGCCGCCACCGTTTCCATCGCCGTTGCCACGCCCACGGCATCGGGGCTGTAGCCGCGTCCCCTCTCCTCCACACGGCAACGAACCAATAGAAGCCTGCGCTTAATCATTACCCCCATTTCTAAATTTTTACTCTTCAATATTTAGACTACTGGCACGGCCGTTGCTGTTGCCATAACCACGGGCGGATCCGGGGGGGGCCTGAGGGCCACGCCCCACCCCAAAAGGCCTAGAGTTTTCGTTTACCTTTATTTGGCAAAATTTAATTAAAAATATATTTATTTTCGAATTATGTAATTATTTAAACGTTGTTGTATAGCGCCATATCTACAATACGTATATAATATACAAGATAATAATAAATATGTTTATTAACAAAAATCTACAGATGGCCCCCACCATAATCATCGACTGGATTCGCCCCTGGCCATGCCCATGATCAGTTCTATCCCCAACCACGCCTCTCCCGCTCCCAGCAACGAACCAATAGGAGTGCGCATTCAACATTATCACATTTTTTTTACTCTTAAATATTTAGACATATCTGGGCAAACTTTCAGTCAAATCGTTGGCCCAGAAGGAAGTCCACATCGGCGGAGGAAGACAGGCAATTTGTATAGGGACATTTTTTATACATTTCTGGATATGTTACTTTAACTTACATATACAATTCAGGAAATTTAGCTCAAATCTGGTTCCGATGTTGTTCCATTTTACGAAAAATCCATTACAGCATAAAATTATATTTCAGGAGCGTAACACTGATGCTGTTCTCTCTAAAATAGCGATAATTTTAAATTCTACTCTACTTTAACGACCTTGTCAAATTTTTTGATGCACAAAGATTGAAATGAAGATACCTTTCTTTTCTTTATTCGTATTGTCGTATTCACCAACATTTCACTCACATTATTATCCTATGACTCTCAAAGTTCAACTGGATGGAGATGCTCGATAGAAATGTTACTCTATTTTAAAAGGTCAAAACAACTCGTTATTTTTGAAAGCATACACGTATGCACGGAAAGCTTACAAACCAATTCATCCAATTAGTCAACTCTGGCGCTACAATTTCCTGTACCTCCTGCAACACGCAACTGTACTTTCACCTCCCCCGCAAGCGGTCTCCTTGACATCGATAGCGTCGTCCCTCTACACCTTCATCACAATCTCTGTACACCAGAATCATCACCATCAAATGGAAAGATGGAAATGGAATGGAAAGATGATTATGAATCATCTTTCCATCACACCTATCCACTGCCACAATTTCCAGCACTATCCCCTACATCATCATCTCCCCTTCACTTACGCATCATCCATTTCGTCACCCCCATCTCCACACCTACGCTTCATCAATATTTTCATTTACTTGTAAATCATCTTTTCCAACATCATTTCCAACTCCCCTCCCGTGAAGTATTATTGTTTTTCGAAGCATTATTTATTTGTATTGTTTACTATTATCATTACATCTCCCACATGATTACCCTCAAACCCACCACCTCCCCACCTGCGTCATCACTAGCATCTCCATCATCTCCTCCCCACCCACACTTCATCAACGCGGTCACCTTCGTAACCAACGCTCCCGCAACGCGCCCCAGCCCAACGACGGCGGCAGTGGCGGCGGTGTCGGGGGCGGGGGCGGCGGCGGAGGCGGTAGCGGTGGTGACGGGGGCGGTGACGGGGGCGGCGGCGGTGGCGGTGGCGGTGACGGGGGCGGCGGCGGCGGTAGCGGCGGCGGCGGTGGCGAAGGTGGCGGCGGTGGCGACGGTGGCGGCGGTGGCGACGGTGGCGGTGGCGGTGGCGAAGGTGGCGGCGGTGGCGGCGGTGGCGGCGGTGGCGGCGGTGGCGGCGGTGGTGGCGGTGACGGGGGTGACGGGGGTGACGGGGGCAGCGGTGGCGGCGGTGGCGGCAGTAGCGACGGCGGCGTCGGCGGAGTGGCGCCAGGGAGGCGACGCCGTGCCCGCTGATTCAGCGGTCGCGGGGTTCGCTCCCCTGGGCGGCGAGCCGGTCGCCGGCCTTGAGCGCAGACAAGCACCTCGCTCCGTTGCACGCTCGCCGACGCCTACACGTTGGGCAACCCGCGGCTCCTACTCCAGCGGCCGCCGCCGCCGCCGCCGTCGCGGTTTAAAGCACCTCGCTCCGCGAAGTGTCGCCTTGCACTGGCCTCGGGACGCGGTGGGCGGCGCGCGGGTGCCGAGGCGACACCGGTTCACGCGGCACAGGCGAAAGATGAAGGGAACGCGAGATAAAACGAGAAACCAAGTCGGGTTCGTAACGACCACGGAAGTACAGGGCAAAAAATAAGAGAGGGAAAATGCAATTATTAACTCGAAATTAAAATATTATTCAAAGCATCTCGGCGAAAGTGAATTGAAAGCAGTTTATTTCATGCCCCAAGAGCGGAGTGGATGGAGAAAGGAAACCAAGCGAAAAAAAGAGATTGATAACAAAACGAGAAAGAACTAAATGCAATATGTGGAGCAAAACAGGACGACGACGTATGTAACTAAACAACAGAATTCAATGGGTGGGGGATGCCTCTACGTAAGAAGCAACAGTCTGCAGAAAAGGTCACAACACAATTAGCATCGTACCTGCTAAATGCGCCTGGAGGACGAACGTACGATAAACGGCTTTCCATAGTATACGACGGAGAGGAGAAGAGTGCACAAATGGTTATGAGACTTGAGTACAAAAACGGATTTTGGGCCGTTTTTTAGAAAAAAAAATTTCTATTGTAGCTCATATTTTACTCAAATTTGCGCGAAAACGAACAATATTTTTTAATAAACAAGTCCATAATTGAAGGACTAATTGTGAAGAAAAAGTGCTTTGGAGAAAATTTCGAAAATGTCCCAAGGGCTTCATGGAAAGTATTCACGAAATTCAAAGAATTCTTTTCAAAATCGTAGGACTTTGAGAAGGGGGCCAAATCGATCGGGGAATATTAATTTGTAACAAGTGTAGGAAAGATGAACACTTCAAACCGGTTCACATGCAAAGGTGCGGTTTGTAAATGCCCAACCCAACGAAGTCGCATGACTTGGCGAAAACATCAGGACTACCGAAAGAAATATTACGTCATCTGGATCTGCGAAGGCAGCAATCACCGCCGCGGCAATAAGTCACCCCAAAAAGAAGCAGAAGCTTTCGAGCAGAGCACGACGGCGTGGGTGCGATCTGCGAACCGGGGTAGTGCGGCCTGTCGTTTCTTTATTAACACTGAGCTACATCACGCAATTGCTTTTACATCGTTCAGTCTTGGATTCTCTCCGGTGTAAGTTAAAAAATGGGCAGTACATATGAAAACAATTACAGCCATACACATTATCACTGGAGGCAATACATTAGAGGACCTCCAAAAGATTTAAACGGTGATGTGTAAGAAAAGTGCAGACGGTAACTATCTCTAAGCCTCGGGATTGAAGGATGTAAGGTCTGTAATGACAGAAATTTCTGCATTATTTTTATGTAAATGTATTTAAAGTAATTATTATGAACCCACATTTATTTTAATGTACACATGTACATTAAGATGCAAAAGTCAAAGCTTTTTTTTTATGTTCATCTCCAGAATAAATGAATAAAAGAACGTCTGTTCTTGATGGATTAGTGATTGTGAATGTATGATGTGAACGATGAGAGGCAGGGGAATGGGGAGAACCACTACATTCATCTGAAATGTACACTACTCATTTAATGTACGACGTACATTAATTTTCAAATATATTAATGCATTAATATACATTAAATTTAATAACTGTTCTGACGGTGTACTTGAAAATCGAAGACACCGGTGGCCCTTTCCATGTTAAAACCGAAGTCAGATGGGGCGTGTTTATGGAGGGGGTGTGGGGGTGGATGGGGGGGGAGCAGCGGTGGCGCTGGCCGTCGACGCGTCGCGGGCGCTGCGCGGGGCGCGATTAGCATAACAACGCGCACGGCGGCGCGTTTCCGACTGAGCTGGGGGACGGGGTGGGGCGGGGCGGGGCGGGGCGGGGCGGTCCGTCGCCCGGGGCGGCCACGCTTCGCACCTCCCCGCCCGCCCTCGCCCGCCCACGCACGCCCACGCGCGGTGCCGCGGAATTGCGCGCCTCCCTTGACGAATGCGCGCCAGTGTTGGCGTCGTTCCGCCTTCCTCGCTCGCAAGCGCCCCTCGGTTCGCCTCTGCGGCTTTGCGGATGTGTGTGTTTGTATGTATGTGTATGTGTAGGTGGTGTGTGTGTGTATGCGAACTCTCGTTGCTCAGAATAGCTCAAGAGCTGTGCGCTCCATTGCTACTCGCGCACTCCTCAATGTATTCCATTCTTTCGCTTTTTCTCTTCATGGTATTATCAGTAATATCACATTATCTCAAATTATCCTTCATAATGCTCCCCGTTCATCTCCTAATCCGTATTCACGTACCCTTCTCCTTCACACTTCTTCTCTTACATCTCCAAACCCTTTCGCGCCTTATCTCTTTCTGTCATCTTCAACTGGCCTCTTCATTGTAATGCCCTCATTTCATTATTACTTCGAATCATTCCCTACCTCCAAACACATTCCTTTAACTTCTCCTCGGCAGATATCGTTTTTTCACCTCTTGACTACCGTTGTCACTTCCCCACACCCTCAAACTTCCAACGCACCACGTCCTTCAACGCATCCTACTCATGTGCGTTCCTCTTGCCACCTCTTCCAGCCACGCCGTGTGTCGCTCGCCACTTGCCTCGCACTTCGGCGCCCGCGGACCCTCCCCCATTCATTGGGACGACCGCCGAGGTCCGTCGCGCTTTCACGCTGACACCCACCGCCTAACTTTACGGTCTCGCCTTGTTAGGATACATGGGCAGAAAGCTTCGCGTTTATATTTGCATATTTCCCTATAGAACAATATCGAGTTTCCAAATTCGTATTTTCGTTCAACTTTTCTCTCTCCGCGCTCGCGCTCGCAAAAAAAAAGGACAAAGTTGGAGATTAACACCGAGTAAACTAGATTGAAACGAGAACAATATGTTAATTTCTGGCAAGGTTTGGAGGGGAAAAAGCATTAAGAACGCGGTTTTTTGTATTCAAATTAGCTGCACGAAAAGTACGCGGGCAAAGAAAAGTTGGTAATATACTTTCGGACGCAAAGGATATGAACGTGGAAAAAATTGGAAACGCGGCCGCGCGCCCGCTCTCTAATGTCCCACCGACTCTTTCGCTTCGCTGCCTGCCCCTCGCGTGACCCGGGACACAGGTCGCGGCATCGAGAGGCTCAGCTGGGGACGGGGTGATCCGGAGGATGGGGCTGGTCGGGGGTTTCTCGGAAAAAGGCGGCAAATAAAATACAAAATGTAATAAAATCGTCTGGAACTCCTACTTTGTCGACGGTAGCGTCCGTTTGAGCTTATCATTGACTTCCGGAAGCCTGTTTACACTGTTGGTGATTGTGCAAATGAGAAAGGAGAAGTTCGAGACGGGATGTTTCGTTTTTCCCCTCTACCTCTATAAGGTCTGTTTTTTTCTCCGCAAAATGTCCTATCCTGTGCGCCACATAGCAATAACACACTGCGAAATGAGTAATACTAAACTAGAGTAAACCCTCATTAATACGAATTACAAGAGACCGCAATAATCGGAGTTCGTGTTATAAAAATTCGTGTTATCCAAATATTATAAATATTTGTATTACCGTAGTCCCTTGCCAGGACCGAAGTTTTGATCATGTTACGGCGAAATTCGTATTAAGCGAGTTCGTGCTAACGAGAGTTTATTGTACGATGGTAATCGGAAATTAAATAGTAGAGCTGCCATGTTGAATAGTACGTGAAGAAGGCAAAACACAAAAGAATATCTAGTTATTATTCACAGAATATAGCAATGATGAAAGGAGTCGAACTGGATATCCTTGCCGTTATCAGAGCTATTTCATCGTTATTTACCTCGGCTGGGTCCATAAATTCTCTATGAGACAGTATTGTGATTTATAGCCCCCAATTATACGAAAAATAAATATCGAGTTACTTCAAAAGCCAAAGTGGAACGTTTGGAACACGATAGCGAACACAACAAACAAGATCTGAAACCTCTCCACGAGGAATAAAATATAGGCACGCAACATGAGGTCGAGGTAATCTCTTTCGCGGAAACACAATCTGCTTGGGAAAATTTAACTCGCTACTTGCCTTGTTCTTGTAGATTTATAGTTGTTAACATCGCTTTTGACAGTTGTGAAACCAACAGAAGAAAAATCGCAATAGCACCACAAAGTACAAAAAAAACACATTAAATATTTACTTGATGTCACAGAAGAAATAAGTATGACAAAACGGGATTTCTTTTTTTAAGGGGGGAGGGTACGGTTATAGTAGATAGTTGCACAAAATTCTAAAATGGTCTGCGAATTTTACCGGAATGTAACCAATGAAATAAAAGCAGGTCGAGAGGAGAAATGAAGAAAAATAAAAGTTCAATCTATTTGAAGGCAGAATATAAATGGGGGACCTAGAAAAAATAAGAAAAGGAACAAACATGCTAGTACAAATAGTGGGAAAAGGATAGAATGCGACTGCCTCGCCACTATTCACGGGCGCTCTCTCCAGGGACGGTCGGGGTTCCCTGAAGGGGTACCAACCCTCCCGAACCTTCCCGAGCGAGCGCGACGGGAGTATCCGGAAGGAAGAAAGAGACGGGTGACGAGGTCGGGGCGGAGAGGGGGAGAAGGAAAAAGGCGAGTATCTTCCGGAGCCAGTGGTGGATTCGCGGCACGGGCGCGCTCGAGAATCGAAGCCTGCAGTTCCGGACTCGCAATTCAAGACGCGGGCCACTCCTCTTTATTCAGCGCAGGGCGAATCGATAGACGCAGGGGCCGGGGCGCTAGCGCCCACGATGGAATACAGTGGACCCACGGTTAAAGCAGCTGGACTAAAATCTACAATCCATGAACCCAATGGAAATTGATTCGTTCAGCTTAGGTGTTTAAAAATCTCACAATAGTAAAACAATTAAAAGAATCGTCATCGATGGCAGAACCTCAGAACAGAACCTACCTCAGAACATTCTGATTCTGACATAAACAAGTCAAAATTGCACCCACAATTATCCATTTTTCAAAACTGAACTATTTCGGATGTATTTATCAAAGGCATCTTCAAATGATATGCTAGACTCTTCGAATATAATCATTCGGATAATGAAATAAATATTCAACATATCACGAGTTTAAGATGCCAGACGATCGTTATTGGATGTCACTGTTATTGGAGTTCTTACTTCCTTTGGAGAAAATATAATAATTGATGTGTTGTTGTTCTTTATTTACAAGAATTGTGAGCCAAAGACCCGTTCCGAAACTGAGAACTGCTCTGACAACTTATTTTAGGCATAGCCATGTCTCGGTAGCCCAACGTCTGAAAAAGAGAACTAGTAATGCATTTGGGGCCATCTTGTTTAGTTCTGGAACCATATCTGTTGGTATTCTTTAACGTCACTAACCACACTATCAACTTTTAACCTTGCCCTTACGTCCTCATTTGGAATTCTGTCCCTCACAGTTAGACCCAGTTATGTTCTTAAGAAATTCATTTATGAAGCCCCAACCCTTCCTTCGTTCTGTTTTCTTAGTGTCCATATTTCACTTTCAAAGGAGACAGTAGGCAGACAGTTCACGTTGTGTAATCTCAACAGCGTGCTATTCAACATTTCGTCTTTACAATTTCTCTTCCCAAATCCATTCAACAGACTGTATTTTTTAAACTTCTCCTGCATTTCGGGATCAATATCGCATTAGTTCAACATTAGCCGTTAATAGGACGTTTCTGTACGGCATATCGTACAGCACTCGCCTGATATCTTGATCTTATGCCCAGATGCACAAAAGTGGTGCGAAACGGGAACAGCGCATGCGCAGAAGATCGATCGTGCTGTCGTTTGCTGAAACGCTTCCACCGCGCAAAACCTCCTGAATATCGCCGTTCTAACGTTTTTTTTGTTATTGTTATTTAAGGTCGCATCAACATCTATGCCATTAGTGCCACTATTGAGTTTAACGTTTTGGTAACTGTGAAGATGACATGAAATTGTGATGATAGGGGGGTGAAAGGACAAACACAAATTCAACCATGCCCGAGGCGGGACTCGAACCCGTGATCCTTCGGTCCGAGATCGCTACGACACTACTGGCTTAGCGATCTCGGCCAGCGGGGATGGGCGTTCTAACGCGTTGTCCCTTAACTTTCGGCCCACTTTTACGATCGCGTCCCGAGCGCGCATCACGGGCGGGCGGGCGGGCGGGCGGGGCGACGGACGGGCGGGCGCGTGGGCGGCGGCGGCAGAAGATTGAAGCGATGAGTGACGAAGGGCGGCGCGGGTCGCTGGAGATCGATGGGCATCGATTAGGGCTGCCCCGGGCAGCTGCCGGCGGCGAGGAGGAGAGGAGAGAAGAGAGAAAACGGGCGCTGAAGGGAGAGCGGAGAGGCGATGCGACTGATCAAAGCCGATGGACGGCTGATAGCGGAGTATTGGAATCGAGGTCAGTAGGTAAATCAGAAAAGAACAGGCGCCGGGATACGAGCGTTGCGTAGTGATTAAGCGTTCTAAGAGGCGTTTACGATGTATAAAAACTTCTGGCAAAAAGAAATTCGATGAGAAGCGTTGAAATGAAATAAATCTCACAGTGAATACCTGCAAAATGTCACAGTCTTACTTGATTATTGTCGATCAACGTTTCGCACACGACTTCAACGGCAACCGTTCTTTGCGGAACAAAATTTTGCGAGTTCGAATCTCGCGTAAGACTCGTGTAATCTCGCGTATGTTTTGATTTTATGAATAACATTCGGGGAATAACGAAGGCAATGACAATCCTCCCACACCAAATAATATCATCCATAACATTAGTTATTAACTCATAATAGCTTAGTGGCGTTCTATCACACAAGAGTTTAAAGGATATAAACTCCAAAAATAATAATTTCATCATCTATTAGAACTCTCTCAATTCTTCCACCATTGGCTTCAAACGAACAAACACTGTGGGAAAGTGCAGGCGATAGCCGAACACGACGGCGGCGGCGGCGGCAGTTGGTTAGCAAAGCCAACGGGGTAGTAAGTTGCGGCAGAGGGGTTCGCTGGATGCGGGAATCCGGGAGCTGTGCGGCAAACAGAGGAGGTGAGCAAAGGTCAGACGGAGGAGCGGCCGCTGTCGGGGCCGGGCCGGCCAGCCCTGCAGCGACGCCCATCCCTTCCCCAACTCCCGCAGCGCGCCTCGCCCGCCGCGTTTACCCAGCGCCCGTAAGGCCAAGGTAAACGCCGCATCCGAGTACACCAATTTCGGGAGCGTTCCCCGTGAAACGTTCGTTCGCGAAAACCATTAAACTGTACCTTCCGCGCAGGAATGGATTCTACAATGTTGCAAACGGGCGTCATTTCACTCAGGTCCTTCTACACGTGCTATCCTGAGACGCGCTGTATGAATGCATATACTGTGTTTTAGGGCTTCGTATTATTTTTATTACTGGCGTAGTACAGTAATACTGAATGAAAATATAATAATTTTTCTCAATAAATTATATTTATGAATGCCAAAATTATTATGTAGGTATAAATATATATTTTCTTTGTATATTTAGAAACTAAAAATATTTTCTTATTAGCCAATTTGATTTACGTGAAATTTTGCAAAAAGTTTCGTTTTCACAATACTCAGACATACAATCGCTTAACATTATCATAATAAATATGAACGATATAGTCCGAATTGGGTACTTCTTAGAGTACACTATTGTAATCTCTGATTCGAAATGTTCTTTTAAAAATAATGAAACTTCCTTCCCAAAGGAAAAAAACAACAAATTTAATTAAATAAACTCAGCAATACAACACCATACAATGAGATACATCAAAGCAATAAACCCGAGTACTTAAAATTCTCCCATCGTCGTCTTGAAGACTTGGTGTTCGATTTAGAAATAATGCTTTACGAGAGCAAACACAATTGAATTAAACCTTATTTCGTGTTAGCATTCGGTTTGTCGAACACATATTGTGCACAACTAATCACAAACGCAAACAAAGTCACCGATTCGAGCACGCGGGCGCGCTTCTCTGGAGTCATCGCTTTCCGCTCAGGCCGAGTCAATAAATCGCGAGCGAAGAGCGCAATTAGCGAAGGCGCTCTCCGCATTCCGCCACGGCGCCGCGCATGCGCACTCGCCCACCCACGAGAGCGCGCGGGGGACAAACAAAAGCCGCCCCAAAGTCCACAGCGCACTGCGCCAAGTACGAGGAGGAACAGCAGCAGAAAGCGGCAATTTCCACGAAGCCCTCGGGGGCGCCCTTGGGGCACACCTGCAATACCCTGGGCGCCACACACTGCCGCCGAACAGACAGAGGGTGGGGGATATGTGTTGAATGAGAGCTACGTACTTGATGAAAATTAAGTAAAAATAAAATGTGAATGAAGAAATAAAATATTCGAAAGTAGTTTTTAAATAAAACTATTTGAAAAATCCATTCGCATTAAAAAAATCTCCATATTAGGTATGCCAAAGAACACATTGTTAAATTTGGAGCATTCACGAGTTGGATTCCCTCAACGTACAACAAATACAAAGCTAACTAGTCAACTTTGTTTTGTAATCAAATCAACACAAACATTTTAATATGTTCACTACATTTTAAAATTATACAGCAATTTTTCAGTTTTACGTTTCATCTCGGTGCAGATGGTCACTGACATATGCAATCTTACGATAGTTAGATCAAATTCATCACTTAAAAATAAATAATAAAATTCAAAAAAAGACGACCTCTTGCTTATGCTTTGTGCTTATTGTAAGAATTATCCATTTAACGAATAGTTTTTAATTATTATTGAATTCGAACTAATAGCTAACAAACCCATTGTACACTCATTTTTCATTATTTCAAGGCGGTTGGAGGCTGTGCAGATGGGCAGACCCCAACAATACGCCCCCGACGCCCCGACGACCAAGTGGAGTGGGTATTGCGGCGTCGGCCGTGACGGCGCGGCGCGGGAACCCAAAAGGCACGGCCCTTGTTCCGGGAACGCGTGTTCGTGTGCGACTCGCTAATGGATTTCGAGAGGGTCCCTTCTCCCTCCCGCCCTCTCTCTCACTCCTTCCTGCGCGGCACGCCACACGGCGTGGCACGAGACACTCGCCGACAACGACCGACGCCGACGCCGAAACCGACGCCGCATACTCGTATGAAACGGACTCAAATTTCAAATAGCTAGAAATTTTAAAAAAATGTAACTTTATAAATGTCTACAACCAAACATATAATTAATAAATGGACACATCTTCAAAGTTGTATCCATTTATTAATTATATGATAGGACATTTTTTGACAATGAGGCGAATATTCAGGATACCAGACTTCGATACATCGAATTCAAGTGCATATGAGGGATATCAATTTTCTGATTTTCTGACTGTGAGGTGTTATTCTATGAGTAAGGATAGTTTCACTAGAACATTATCGCTAGTAGGGCCTACTCCTGCTTGCGATAGTGATTAGGAGAATGAATAAATGGTCATGTTTTCTCTGTTGTTTAACATGATATCACAGATCGCCATACTTCGTTATGTTTTCAGAGAATGCCTGAGGGCCAGCAACATCAATAAGAAACGTTCTTTTTGGATCTGTGATATTTATTAGGAGATCTGGTCGATTTTGTTCCATAGTTTGTGTGTTAATATTGTAATTTTGAAATATTATTATTCATTAATAATATTTCAGGAATAAATTAATATATTTCAGGCCTCCTGGAAGAGGGGAAGCTGCTATAATAATAATAATAATAATAATAATAATAATAATAATAATAATAATGTTTTGAATTACATTTCGAAATATTCTGTCATTAAAAAAGTGGTTCGTGAATGTAGAGTCGCTCTTGTTTATTTGCACGCGCTTTTGTTTCCTCCCAGTGGGCAGCGCCCATCGGTTCGGCGGCGGCGACGACCTGCCTGACGACGTTTCCGATACGTTCGTTCCCCTCAACGACGCGGGGTCACGTGACGCCCAGGCCGAATGAAAGGCGCCTGCGTGTAAATGGAGACGTAAAGGGAAAAGTTCGGGGAAGTTTTTTTGTTGTTGTTGTGTGGTCACTGAAAGGGCCCTGGAGAAACGAAGATTACTTTGACGTGTTGATACGGCGAGGGGATATATCCAACGGAAAATATATTAGGGGTTCTGGCGATAGAGTAGTAGGTAGGTTGCAGCTGCAAGATACTTCTCCCAAGAATGAGCAAGAAACGGAGTGAAGATATCATTCATGACAAAGAGTTGTTCTACTACGACATCCATACAGAGTGGCAATCATAAAATGCAATGTAAAAGGAATTAAAAAAATATGCGAAATATATCGGTCGAATTGGAAGGTCAGCAACCAGAACAAAATTTAACGATTTCGTTTTAACAATACAATACAAAGTTAAACTACTTGACGGCATTTAAGCAATGTTACGTTGTGTGTCCACATAATTCAATCAGCAATGCACTCTCACAAGATAAAATGTTAATGTATTTGGAAAATTATTAAATCCACTCGTCCATTAATACACAAACGGCAGTAAGAACAATACTTGTACTTCACCTTTTTTTAATGAAACATAATGGTACACGAGACTGTACATTTAATAATGATGAATTCCAAAGAAGGCAAATCTTAAATTTTCCTCGTGGTCTTCACGGAATAACGAACACACCTGCGGCCGCCTGCACGCATGGTTTCGAAACCTCCCGTGCAGCGCAGCGCGTGCGGGAGAAGCGAGAGAGGGGGGGGAGTTTGTCGACCGAAACGGGCCTCGGAATCCACGGCCCGCCGCCCAGGACGCAGAAATTAATTCTATCCTTTTAATTACGCAGCAACATACTGACGTGTAATCTAAAACCATCAACAACGTGGCTGTCAAACCTTCGGGGTCATTTTTTTCACGCCCGACCGGGATCACGCGAAATATGCATTGCCCGCGGGGGAAGATAAGCACACGGTCCCGAAGGCGACGGGCAGGGAGGGGGCGGGGAGGGACGGGGTGGGGGAGGGGAGGGCGGTGTCGTGGACCGCCGCGACGGAGCGCTCCAGCCATCCATCATGGCGGCCGGACGGCGGGGGAGGTGGATGGAAATGTGGAGATGGAGGAAACCGTGACGTTTGTGGAGACACGGTGGAGGAGTTTGCTTAGATGGATATGAGAACGTTATTGTAGCAATTGGTTGCCGAGGAAAAGGAAGAAGTGTAGTGGCTTTGGGAAGCCAGGAATTGATGAATGCGTGTATGTGAAGAAGAATCAAAGAACAAGACAGTGCAGAGAATGAGTTACGAAATGGAGGTATTCAGAGTTGCAGGTATGATGGGATCAAAGTGAGACGGAATTACCTGATGTGCTGGAGTGATAGTAAACGGAAAGAAGTAGAAGATAAATTGTTCAATGACTATCTGTGAGGCAACCATCACGTTAGGTGTAGCGAAATTAAATATGGGATTGACTTAGGAGAGAGTACGTTGTACGATTAGGGTAAACCAGGCTGTGGGTAGCTAAGCGGATCTTCCAATGGATACAGCAGCCGGATTTTCATACATTTTCAAAGAACCAGAACGCAGATAAACGACGCGGAGGCTGACACGGCTTGGAACGTTGCCGGAAGAAGGCAATGGATCTCCTGCTAGCGTGCGACCTTCGACGGCCCTGACCGGATGCGGTCGTCACTTGCGGCGCACACGATGTTCCGTTTAGCGTAATCGCGTTGCGGCCGCTGTTGTTTGGCTTGGCCGCCGACGTAGAAACAACACGGCAGACTGTGACGGCGGCGGAGGCCGTTGACAGTTCACGAAAGCCACCGCGCCACGGTATGTTTTTGTTTCCGATTGCCGAGGTTAAGAACACGAAATGGGCGGAAGGCTTTTCGGCCGTATCAGTATTTATTGACTGTGATTCGGTGCTGGAGCGATATGATAAAGGACAACCTTTACCACAAAGGTCGAGATGAGGATACGTCGATATTACAACAAGAGTTTCAGTGAGGTTCGTTATCGAATCATGAAATCAAACGGCCACAGGTGAAACACTGCGGTATTTATGTAAAAATCCCTAACAATATACAATGTTCGTATCTACACGACATTTTCTTCGTGTATTCTGTCAATGCCGGAATTTGCGGTCAACGTCGTTTATTTTATTAATTCCTTCTTTCATTCACGGAATCTTATCTGAATGAACTGCATTTCCTGCTCTTTAAGTCGTACAAAGTGACACCTAAGTTTACGACCACACATGTATTGTCACGTTTGTTGCATGTAAACCCTCAGCATTTTACCCACTTGCCATTCTAGATTACAACATTATCCCCTCACGACCGTTTTCAATGGCTGCTCGTAATTTGCAACCGCACCAACTTGGCTCGATGCAGATTTAGTCGCAATGCACACACGTCGACCCAGATGCATAAATCCACCTACACGTATCACGCCGTGTTGCTGAGTCCGAAGTTCAAATAGAAAAACAGGTTCCAGCGCCCAATGATGGCAGATTAGAATGGTCAGCGGTCACTATTTTTTTTTTCTTTTGGAATACGGCACAATACCGTTTTCACAAAAAAAAAATGGCTCTAAATGTTCCATCACGACTGAACGAACGCATCAGACGAAATCAATGCGTCACGACGCGTTCTCGCGAGCGCTTGCGAGACTTCTTACGTAACGGGGTATCGCGAATCCAGTGAGCGCTTACGAGAGAGAGAGAGAGAAAGAGAGAGAGAGAGAGAGAGGGGGAGGGGGCGGGAGGGAGAGAACGAGCGAGGGAGAACGACTCCGTTAATTTCTGTCTACCGGTTTCACTTTCCAAGGGCCTGTAGGAGTCAATACGCCCACTCTTGCCTCTCCCGGTCAAACTACATAACTGAAATAAATCGGATACGGTCATTTTAAAGAAATAAGCAACCCATTCACGAAAAGGATAATGTGTGAAGTAGCAATGAAGAAATCAACACGATACGTTTGCATACAAGTTTTTCTTTCAAAACGTTTGAAGGTATCTAAATTCACATGAGAATGTAGTAATTTTCAATACTTCAATTGCATACCGCAGGTGATAAAACTTTATTCAAATCCTGAACCTAAGGAGTGTTGTATGCCAAAGGCTTTCCACGAAGAAAATGTATAATTGTCCATAATATTCTATTGAAGGAAACCTGATCCTCGCCTCATCTTATGCCTTTTACCAAACATGATGGCAAGTAATCCATTAAGTCACCGCCAACTTCCTTTTATTTTATTAAAAACCTTTAGTACTCCCGGTTTTATTTGCAATGAAAACGTTGGATCATGAAAATCGTGGGAAGGATAAATACACTTTGTTGTACTGGTCAGCGTGATCTCACTGCACTCTCCGAGAACAGATTGCGAAATAAAGAAAGCACACAAATTATTCCGAGTTTAAAGCTCATGAACATTAACGTTCTCTCAGAAAATAACGAGGCACAGATCTAAAAAAATACGCCTAGGTATACGATTATGGCTAATCTAAATCTTTACTGAACTAGTAACCCATTATCTTAATGAAGAAAGCGTTCTCGTCGTTACGCAAAGGCACAGCCCCCGTCCAAGAGAGCCTTGTGGGGCCCGGGGCCGCGGTTCTTTGCGAGCCCTGGCAAAAAGGTGTCGCCGCCGCCGCCGCCGCCGCCGCCGCCGCAGCGAGAGCAGCGGCTGTCCGCAGGCGGCCGTAAAGGCGAACCGCAGCGTTAGCGACTCGGGCGCCGGGTGGCCTCGCGGCGGGGGCGGCGGGGGCGGCGGGGGCGGCGGGGGCGGCGGGGGCGGCGGGGCGGCGGGGGCGGCGGGGGCGGCGGGGGCGGCGGGGGCGGCGGGGGCGGCGGGGGCGGCGGGGGCGGCGGGGGCGGCGGGGGCGGCGGTGAAGGCGGCGGGGGCGGCGGTGAAGGCGGCGGGGGCGGTGGGTGTAGCGAAGACGGCGGCGGGGGCGGTGGCGAAGGCACTGAGGGTGGCGGCACGGCACCGCCGCCGACAAGGCGAAGGGAGCGGTGAAGGTGGCGGGGGCTGAATCGAAAGTAGTGACGGGGACGGCGACGTAACCGTAGGCGACGGGACTGCGCGGGAGACGGGGCGACGGAACGGCGAAGGCGGTGGGCTAGGCGTGAGCGGCAGGTTAGCGGGAGAGGCAGACTGGAGGAGACGGCGAGGTAGGCGAGAGCGGCGAGCAGCGCGGCAGCCGTGCCAGCTGGAGGGTTGGACGCAGACGGCGTATTTTGGGACGGGCGAAGAAGTAGTGGCAGCGGCCGGGAAAGCACGGGGCAGCATCGTACTAGAGATGGCACAATCAGGTGCCGGTTGGGGTAGCGAAACGGCGAAGAGGGCGAGGGCGTCGGGGTGGCAAGGGAGGCGGACACAGAGCAGGTGGCGACTAGGCGTGGGCGGCAGAGCAGTGCAAGAGGCGGGGCGGCGCAGCCGAACGCCACGAACAGCAGGAGAGTTCGGGAGGTGGGACGGCGGAGGTGGGCGGGAGTAGCGGGGCGGAGGGGCGGGAAGAGGGAGGCAGAGTGGGGAAACGGGGAGGCAGAGCGGGGGAAGCAGGGCGGGGGAGCAGGGCGGGGAAAAAAGAGTCGGGGGAAGCGGGTCGGGGAAGGCGGGTCGGGGAGGGCTGGCGGGGCGGGGAGGCCAGGCCAGGCGAGGCGAGGCGGGCGGCGTGGGGCATTGGTGGACGGGTGGGGTAGGCAGTGGCGGGCAGGCGTGGTAGGCAGTGGCGGGCGGGCGGGGTGGGCAGAAGCGGGTGTAGTAGCCGAGGGGGAGGCGGGGCGGCGGAGTCCCAGTGGGCGGTGGGCCTTCAGCGGGCCGGGCGTGGGGTGCTGGGCGGGCGGCGCGAGCGACGGAGGTCTCGAGGGCAGCGCAAAGAAACGGTAATGGGCGCCTAATGTCCGCGCGGTGGCTTCCGCGTAGAACCGCCGCAGCTAGGCGGCGCGGCTGAGATACAGACGAGGAACGCCGCAGCAATGGTCGCCGCCCCCACTCGGAGACTATCTCTCGGCTTAGTGGCTGAGGGCGTCGTTTGCGCAGGGCTTTCCACAGCCTTCACCGCCTCCTTTTTTTTTATTTAATTATCAGACCAAATCCAAGTAAACGAACACACGATTTTACGGAAAAATATATGACACACCTACATGGAAAACTCTAGATGTTTACCGATGCATTAAAAAATATCCTGCAGATAACCAATGCGTATAAATAACATAAAAGAATTAAATAAAATATATTTGCTACTAGGTAAAAACATTAAAATTGGAAAGGTGCAACCCGTATTTTATCCCAAGTAAAATAGTAATTTAAAATAGTAACATCCATATTTATAAGGATGTTACTATTTCATATAAAATATATTATATTATATTTACTTTTTCAACGCTGCCACGGAAACTCGTAACTTTCTCTCACGAAAGGTTTCCCTAACGGCGTTCAGCAACACCATATCCCACCGAAAAATTTCAGTTTGTCCCACGTATTCCCCCGGACGCCGTACTCTCGCTTCGCTCAGGTGGGCGCTGCATTCCGACAGCTAACGCACTGGCCGGGCGACCGCGGCGGCCACGCCCCTGCCGCAGACCTTTCCAGCGCGGCGCCCACACTTTTTGGCCACCTTAGCGCCGCTTTGTCTTGGCCGCGGGAGGGCGGGCGCTCTAGTGACACACTGGCGGCGGCGGCGGTGGCGGCGGGCAGGAGAAAAACAAACAAAAAAATGGCCCGGCGCGCTCGAAGGGGGGGGGGGGGCGGGGGACGGCGGGGGCGCCGGAGACAAAGTGAGGGTGCGAGGTTTGCACGGGGCAACTTCTTGCACACCGGCGCCTGACGCCGCTCATTCGTTACCCCTTCCCTGGAGGCTCTGCGGCGGCGAAGGCGGAGGCGGCGACGGATGCGGGAAGGCTTGCGGCGACGGCAGAAGAGGCGGTGGCGGAGGCGATGGCGGTGGAGGAGGTGGAGGCGGAGACGGGTGCGATGGCAAAGACGGAGGAGGAGACGGTGGAGGTGGCGGTGAAGGAGGCGGTGGTGGAGGAGGCGGTGGAGGAGGCGGTAGAGGAGGTGGTGGAGGAGGTGGTGGAGGAGGTGGTGGAGGAGGCGGTGCAGGATGCGGCGCAGGAGGCGGAGACGGAGGCGGTGGAGGAAGTGAAGGCGATGGTGGAGGTGGCAGGAGGAGACAGACGCGGAGGCGTGGACAAAGGCAAAGGCAGAAGCAGAGGTGGTGGCAGAGGCGGGGACGGGGGCGGCACTGTTTCTAGAGGTTATGGTGGCTGTGGCACAGGCGGCAAAGATGGAAGACTGAAGATCCACACGATCATGGTGTCGGGAGAGAGAAAGGAGAGGTTGGAATCTCACGGGCGAATGTTCAAGAGCAGGCGGCAGCACAGAACATAGATCAACCAGTATTGCAGGGGGAAAATGTAGAGACGATAGTGATCACGGTGCTCATAGAAGCGAAATTATTTTAATAACACGTCACGACAGTACAGCGGTATTGCTGGAATGCGTTTGTTGATACACATCTTTTAATTTCTACGACAAAGGAACGATGAGTTGGCAGCGCACGCAGACAAAAAACGCTAATGATACAAAAACCATAATAGCGTCCTTTAATTCACAAAATATTAAAACATACCGAGGTCACAGTAATCTTGATTTAGCGAAGAACACAAAAAAGTTCGTTAAAATAAGTCCCGCAATTCCCTCCCTTTTTGTACTCACATACGTCATTATCAAACGACACTAATTCCCGTCGCGATAATTTCGCCAGAGATTTGCGCAGATGAAAAACCCATGGGCAGGTGTGGCGCTCTTCTGGCGGCTCACTTCACATCCCGCGGATCACTTCGGACTTTGCGGATCACTTCGGACTTTCCGGACCACTTCGGACTTTGCGGACCACTTCGGACTTTGCGGACCACTTCGGACTTCGCGGACCACTTCGGACAGTCGAAAAGTTGCACCATTGGTCCATTATCAAAGTAAAATTCTCACTTTGGTCGACAGACTCAGCCTTTATCAAATTATCGTTGAAGAAACAATGTCCAGCAATCTCAGTTCTTGGGAAATGGCATTCAGTGTCAAATATTCAAACTACAGTACACGATACTGAATAAACTGAAGGAGAGGTAATACGGTAGAAGCTCGATATCGCAAATCCAAAAGAGAAAACAACATAATTCACATCTTCGAATACTTCGATGTCTGAGTAAATTGTTTTACCGAAGGTGAAGATTGTTATCTGTACCAACGTTTTACTTCGGAATTAGGTGTGAAAGACCAATGCAGGGATATCTCATTCACACTGGTGTTACCATTTAAACTAGGCGAACAATTCTACAAATCTCCTGAATCATGGAACACTGGATTTCACGAATGATAATATTTAGGTCCCAAACTGATTTTTTTTAAATTGTATTATTTCTATCAACTTCTATCTGCTATGTCTAAAGCGATCGTCTCAGTGAATTCTCCTAGGCCCCCTCTGCCCTCGCCAGCAGGCATTGATGGAGTGTACCCGCTGTCGTGTCGTGCTTATGGCGCCTCAGGGTGTGGCGGGAAAACGGCCCTCGAGGCGAGAGTCGAATGACGTCAGCAATTCACCCGGACCGCCTGGCTGCCGGAAATTCCCGGACGATTCCCAGATGAACACGCAGCGGAGGAATTTTCAGACAACAAATAATGAGAAGCAATGTCGCAAGTGCCTGCACGACAAACATGTCAAAAAGCTATCGCTGAGGGCTTAAAATAGGCTCTCGTTTATGCATGAATATTAAATGATAAAAAATGTCTAGAAATTTTAAAAAATGCATATCCCTGATACTTGTGTATCTGCGAGAAATAATAGAGAGAAAATCTCTATGGAAGATTTCAGGAGAGTTGTGACCAGCTAATAGTCGCACGAGGTCGTTCTTAAATTTTCGTGATCTAAATATCTCGACCAACATTCTGCTTTATTTAATGTAATCATCAGCCTATGATGTGAAATTGTCCCGCACGCTTGCCAATTTACCGCTAAGTCCTCTCAAAATGAAGACTCAAGTCGACGTCAAGAGCCACAGACGATGGCTCAGACATGATTATCATATTACCTGAAGACTATCCATCTCATTTACATACATGACTTACTGTATCTCCACCTCAGATGTAAATACAATCCTGCACGAGTCGTGTTTGCTTCACTTAAGCACTTCTCTCAACACGACTATCTCATACACAACACACTATCAGTTTCGATTAGAATCTCGACGAGTAAATGTCAACATGAATACATCAGTATCTATATATCCCAGTGAGGAAACTATACTGCGTTACAAATAAAATTGAATAAATAGAAAAGTTCATAAATATGCAGTTTGGTTTCCTGTTCTATTGATATACAATTTCAAATAAGGCTAATCTCCGATAAATAAAACGATGAATGTCTGGTTAAACTGAGTTTACACGGGTTAAAAACAAATTAAATACACGAAACACTACTGGGCGTAAGCAAATAGCATGTATCCTAAAAAAGTGGGTCAACTAAAATGTAGGGTATACATTCGCGAGCTTTGGCATCTTCTCGGTAGGCAACACCATAGGTGAATTAGCCACCCGCGAGTTTCCCGGAAAATTTCGTACATTTCTCTCCGAACGAACTCGCCCAGAATACCAAAACATGACTGAAATAACAACAGCTCCGCCGAACAAAGATATTACAGCATTCCGCGAATTGCTCCTTTCCCTCGGGGGAGCGAGCGAGCGGGCAGAACGGCCACCCGGCCCGCAATACGGCCGCGGCCCCGCACTCCGCCGCAGCCACGCACCCGTTCCAATTGTCGCGCTCACTCGTCCGAGACGTTGGCCCCGCCCCCGTCACCCCCTCCCTCTCCATCCCCCCTCTCCCCCCCACAAACTGTCCTTCGCCCGAAACACACTGCCACCCTCCTGCTCCACCTCCATTGCCGACGCCTCCACCGTCGCTACGGTCAACCCATTCCGGCCCCGCCTACTACTCCACAACCGCCACGCCCTCCCTCTCGCCAGCACCACATCCTCACCAATCTCCCCCCCTCCCGAACAACTCTCCTTCGCCCGATCCCCACTGCCACCCACCTGCTCCACCTCCATCACCGATGCCACCATCGTCACCATAGTGAACCCATCCCGACCCTGCCTACTCCTCCACCATTGCCACCCCCTCCCTCTCGCCACCGCCCCACCCTCACCAACCTCCACCTTCCCCGCAAACGCCAACTCCCCTCCCCCCGATCCACACTGCATCCTCCTCCTCCACCTCCATCGCCGACGCCTCCACCGTCGCCACAGTCAACTCACCCCAGCCCCGCATCCTCCTCCACCACCACCGCCATTGCAGCCGCCCGATTTTCAGTTTTACTTTCGTTGAGTGCACCCGCCGCGATCGGCCGCTCGCATTGCGGCGCCAACTGCCCCCCTCCACTTCCATTCTTCCACCTCATCCACGCAGCGCGCCAAGCGCTGGAGCGGCAGCGAGCGGGGCGGGGCGGGGGCGGGGGCGGAGGAGCATCCGAGCGGAATACGCGCGCCGATTCGGTCTAAAAGGTGAGGTGGTGGTGGTGGCGCGGCTTTCCTACGCCAGTAAGTGGTGAATCGCTGCAAATCGGAACAGTTGGTGCTATTTTCAGGCTGTATTTAGGGGGCCAGATTGGAGAAGGGAATAGTGCTTTTCGGCTCCTACGCCCGGGGACGTGGTTTTATAAGCCAACTGAAAATCTAGAAACGCATGTGACTGTGAGAAATGAAAATGATTTTAGCAAGACAACAGAATGTAACGTCTAATGAACAAACACTGCCTTTGGAAAACAATATCATTTCGAATTGAAGTCGTTAAAATTAAGAGCCTGGCAGCGGTAACAACAAAAGCTCTATCAGCGACAGCAAGCCTCCAGCTATTGGTAAATATTAATATTTCGATATTGGTCAAAGTGTCTCAACTTGTTACCGTCTCAAGCTCATCATAAATATGAAGAAGGCATACATAGTCACAAGATTATCCACATCTAATTAAAATCATTCTTGTCAAAACACAGCAATGCCTTCAAAATATATAACATTATTTATTGTACATTTACTTTTATAGAATATCAACGTGATCAACAATAATTTCTTTCAAAGACATTTCCACATTTAGAAAGTTACAAGAACTAGTCCAATTTCCATTGCAACTCGAAGAGTGCAGTCAATATCGTCGCAACAAGTATTCGCATTGCGGCATTGTCGTTCTCTCTCACGACCGTACCCCTTCTCCCCGCCCCCCGCCCGCCACCCACGCACGCACGCCCGCCGCCCGCGCGCGCCCTGGCGACGCGTCGCTGGATTTATGGATTAATCTGGTGTGCGGAGCGTTTCCGGCGGCGCGAAACCTAGTTAGCGGGCATTTAAGAAAGGCGCCGCGCCGCGCGGATATTACCTTAGAAAACCAATCCCATCCCGGAAATACGCGAATTTTGCCATCGCGAAAATTATCTCGCTCGAAATCCCGAGGAAGTTTAACGACCGACCGAGTCTTGTGGAAGCGGCTGCGGGAGCTTCGTCGCCGAGGTTAGGGATAGCGCCCGACGCGGAACACGTCGAAGAGGAGTTGGAGGAGGAGGAAGAGGTGGAAGAAGAAGAGAAGTAGAAGGGTGAAGAGGAGAACGAGAAAGAGGAGGAGGATAATGAAGAAACGTAAAGGGGAAAAGCGTGACGAAAGGAAAGAGAAGGGGCGAGATAAATACACCCGGTTAGGGCTATCACCATAAGCAGATAACGAAGAGGAGAAGCAAAGGGGATACAACGAACAAGACGAGGTGGATTGATTGATTCGTATTTCGGCGACGTTGGTCACTAGTCCCGTAAGTGTAGTGCGTGTTTTTTCTCTCGGGAGGTGGCGATGATCTTTTCCCCGCTGGATGGCGAGATCTGGCGCCGACCTACCGTCGACTAGCGGGATTTTCCCCTCAACCAGGTATCTCCCACCAGCGTGGCACCGCCCCAGCCGGGACAAGCTGTAAGCTCCCGACCGGTCTCCCGGCATGTGTGGTAGAGCAGTGAGTGCTAGTGTGTTTGTGTAAGAGGAGAGGAGAGGACAAGGAAGAGGAAGGAAAGATCGCGCGCGGTCCATGGCCCGTTTGTTAGGGTACTTCTCCGGCATTCCCCTGGTGTTGATCGGAGAAACCACGGAAAACTATCGATCAGAGCAGCCGGCCGCTAGAATTCTCCTCCAGACAGCTATTGAATCCGACCTAGCTGACAAGCTAGTGTCGAAAATCCTGCCGCCGTGGGGAGTGTAACCCTAGAACCTCCCGGTCAGAGGGACTGCACTGACATCAGGTTGATGCACTGAGCCATCTCTCCCGGTGAGGACGAAGTGAAGAAGAAGGGAATGGGGCCATGTGGATAAATGAAGCGGGTGAAAGAGCAGGGCACGAGAAAGCCTGTAGTGTGTGAAGTGAAGAGAGGGGGGAAAAGTGCCAGAAATGAGTGTGGGTAATAGAGAACGGGTAGGCATGAGATGACAGGATCTTGCAGAAACTAGAATGTTTGAGAGGAAACGCATTTGACGCTCTGCAGGTCCAGCGACAGGGGAGGGTGAGAGTAAAATGAGCTTGTTCGGTGGCCGGAAGAAAACGTATAAAAGTGTTTATTATATGAGCACCGGTGCTAGAACGGGGACGGCGAGAGAGTAAATGGACAGCGGGAAAGTAACGGATGTGGGAGGAGAAGTGTGTGTGTGTGTCAGAAATGCGACGTACATTCAGAGTGAACACAGGATGACCAAAAATAAAACATAAAAGGAAAGAGAAATAAAGCTGGAAGAGAAAAAGAAAACGACGGAGTGTAGTAGGGTCTGTATACATTCAGCTAAAAGGGTCGTCAAATAAACGGAGTTGGGGCAAGAACTCATTTCAATGGAAGAACTACTGAAGAGTCCAAGTTTAAAAAAAAAACAAAACTTTTTTTTCTAGAAGTACAGGTGCTCAAAAGAAGGTCACTATCCTGACGAGTTGCTGAGGCGAATCACGGCGTTAAGGTCTAGAGGAAAAGTTTGCCCGTTTGAACCGCTAATAACATATCTCGCGATAACCATCTTCGTTTCTATTTGTCTTACTCGCAATGCTTTCGAAACGCTATTTAGATCGATGTTTATTCAGTGGATAAATACATAAAGCGTCATGCAGGAACTGTCGACTGCAGAGATAACGACGAGTTTACTTACAACTGGTTAAGCACGCAAGTGCTATTCTGCGCCAGCCATCGATACAAAAACTTACCCCTACAGCCCATCGGTCATCCGGAAATCCAAGCGACTACTCACCTGCAAGGACAAATGACAAATTATTAATAAAACTTTTAACACATGTTCATGATTGTCTTAGTGCATTAAAATATTATAAATGTCTTAAATTATTTTCATTTAATAACCTTATTTTAATTTACGAATAACCATCGTAAAAAAAGTACAATTACTTTAATTACAACAAAAAGAAAATTAAATGATTAGCAGTACTGTACAGATGAATGATCCAGAAAATAAGCTATTTCAATATCTGCCTTTCCATAACACATTTTCTTGTCACTTAATACAACAGATTACAGGAAATTCATTAAAACCTTCGTCGCAAGAAGATTATTTCCCCCCTGATTGTTTCCGAACATTCACACAGCCACCAACGTCGCAGTTGCCAGCAAGGAACCAATCTCACCCCTGCACGCGGTCCCCACAAACCAACCACAATCACGCCTCGCTTCCGAAAACAAAAACGCGCCGAATCCCGCGGAGCGCAGCGGACGGTTAGAGGCCACCTCCCTCCTCTCCCCGGAGGGAACGAATCTTTGAGGATTAGACTCCCGAGTCTAAATCCCGGTTATTGGATCTTCTCGCCATACGCGCTCCGTTTCGGGAAAAAAATTTGAATAAGCGTATTCCAATCCGGAGAAACATCCCCCATCACGGCGTATTCGCGTATTTTCCCCCGGTTCCGCTCGCCCGGGGCTCTGGGCGAGGAGGAAATGTGGGTCGCTGCGCCGCGGCGGGCGCCACGTGCGGGCGGTGCCAGTGATTTCCAATATTTGTGGAGTGTTAGGTTGCACTTCGTGAATGGTAATGCGACCGCAGATTGGCTATAGCTCCTTTTCTTCCGGAGTCTTATATGAACCGCCGATGGAGCGGGAGGCCCGGGAACCTCGCGGGCGTATTGGGTGTCCCCCAAGGGCTTACAGTCGGCGTTGGCCGAAATGAGGCAGCGGATCAGACGTAATGACCCGGAGTTTTGTGCTAGTGAGTCATACTAATAGGAACATTAAAAAATAGATAAAATGGATAAAAAATAATAATTGGAAGAACGATCTTTACAATATCAAAATAAGTAGCTGTGCACGTCTTGAGTTAGATTAATAATAGTAATAATAAAAATGATAAAAATAATAATACACAGAATTACTTATAATCCATTCTCATTAATTTTTGATTTAATAAACCTAATTTTATATGAAGATCAATACACATACTTTGTTGCTCCAGATATGTACCACACGTTACCGAAAACAACTGTAGTATATTTTATCTGAGGCAAATATTTATGGGGATTACGTATATCCTATTCGATTTTTCATTCTGAGAAACAATGTCAAATAATTAATTTACGAAGGGAAATAACATTACCTTCCCCATGACAAATATTTTAGAAAATAAACACTTTTTTGTATGGTTCAAGAAAAGCTACCACTCCCATAATATTCACACTCGCAGAGATGTCAGTTGGCAACTCCGGCTCTCACCACGGCCGCCCCGAGGCCCCAAAATTAAGACATTTCCAGTTAACCCCAATTTAAATCTTGGTGTAAGCTAATCGTGGCGGCTGCACCGTAAATGAACAGGGCAGGTCTCTCTCCACGCGCGCGCGTCCTCGTCGGCACGGCGCGACCCGACCCGGCGACGCGACCGGGCCCCGGCGGCGGAACGGAGAGCCCGCCGGAAGCAGTTCATAAAGGAGGCGCTCCCTTAGGAGGGGGGCCTTTATTCGGCAGTGGGCCCCGGGGGGGGGGCCCGGGGGGCCACGCCAGCCCACCAAACAATGCGTAGCGCTACGCCGCCGACCGCCGCCATTTTGTCGCAGTCCGCCTCGGTCTCGCGACGGCGTCTGCGGGATTAGGCGTTTACGCGACGATGCCGCAGCGCAATATGTACGGATTTGGCAACCGCCAAGTTGAGCTGAGGGCTCGTCTTCAGGCTTGAGAGATCCAGACAAACACGGTTCTGTTCTCGTAGGGGTTTGCTGAGTTCAGTATCGGTCCCAAAAATATATTCCTGTTGGGATTCTAGAGTTTCAAGAATAATTTAAATTTATTTTGCCAAGGAGAGATTTACCGCGTTCAGTATCGGTCCCAATACTTTGAATGATCATTTAAATGTAATTACCTTGTCGAGGGTTTGCCGATTTCGTTTGCAGATTTGGTCCCAAAAATATAAATTTCTTACAGTTTGAAGAATCATTTTAATTTACCTTGACGAGGGTTTGCCGAGTTCAGTATCGATCCCAAAAATATATTCGTGTCTTGATTCTACATTTTGAAGAATTATTTAAATTTATTTGTCCAAGGTTTCGCCGAGTTCTGTATCGGTGCTAAAAATATATGTTTCTTAATTTTACAGTTTGATAAATCACTTAAATTTAATTATATATTTTTTTCTGTTCAAGATGTATTCACAATTTCCGCTTTTGTGCAAAGGACGGGAAAAAAACATTGAAACTCTCGGCAACCCAGTATTGTTCTTCTCCAAACCAATAATAGGATTCCTATTCATACATGCCATGCATTAGCGAGCACGATTTCCAAAGGGATAATTGGAAACAGCTGAAATTCTATCAAAACACACAGTAACAAAACGAACCATACGATTCATTCCATTACCCGAGAACACATTAACAATATTTTAGGATACACGAATACAAAGTTATTCCTTAAAATTAGCAGGAAGAACGAATGATCCTAATATTGCATTAATGATTTATTTTAACGTTCACTTTTTGCGATGTACAAATTATCTGTCATATTTGCAAGATAATATTGATTTATTCAAAGTACTACATCAAAATAAAATATATTCTTGAAAAAGAGAAAACGTCTTGAGTAATAGTTACGCAGAGTCATTTTGGCAGAAAAAAATGATAAAGAAACCCAATGCAGCCAGCAATATATTTCACGTTTCCCACTTCTTTGCCACGTCTTACAAAAGGGCTACGTCTAACGAGCCTTATTCAACGCCTCCAGGTGCAAGAGATCTCTTTTACTCGCGAGCTCTAGGAAAACCGCATTTCCCTACCCGCGGAATAAGGAAAAAAAAAAGGACTCACAAAAGCAACACGGCGTAAATGACGAAGCAGGTGCTAAGCGAACGTGCAATCAGCGGGAGCACCGAGGTCGCGGCACAACGCTCTCCGCGACCTCTAGCGCCGCCAGCGGAAAGCAGCCGCGATGGCGGGGGGGGGAGGGAAAGATAAGGCGCCGGGGGCTCCATCCGGTGCTGGGGGTTCACCGAGATCTGAACCCGAGACTGTGCCTCCCAGCACGAACTTCTCCCCAAGTCGCCCCACAGCATCCCAGCAACCCACCTCTCGCAAAAATCCTTTCCGCGCCATCCACGGAAATACGACTTCCCGCTCCCGACCTCCGGGCGAAGTTACAGGGCGGAGTCATCAAGCGTGGATTTATTTCTTCCTGTATCAACTCGCGCTATCTCAATATAGTAAACGTGGCTGACGTGTGATAATCGCTTGTTTATTATTCATGTTTGCCGATGGGAAATAACTCATGCTGCACGAATTTAAGATAACGTTTGCATTTTAGTCGGAGCTCCATTAGATTATCCGTCCAGCCATTAGCTACGCTGATGTCGATCAGCATCAATGTCCTGTGGCCGGTGCAGTCCGTGCAGGCGCTTCTGCGACATGCAGGTTCGTTATGCAAGTTTCATGCAGACTGTTCTCTGCACGGAGAGTTGGATTAATGCTATTTTAAGGCTTACAACCTTGGAGAGGCGCAGGACTTACAAAAAAATTCAATTTTGTGATGATACAGAAAAATCCAACTCCACAACATGATGCTTGGGAATGTGAAAGCAATAAAAACTATTCGATCTATCTATTTTGATACTACGGGAAGAGGGACGTTTTTTTTTACATTGTGTATTACTAAACTGGGGTGTCACAATGCAACAAACACTCACCGTCATGAGTTGTACAGAAAAAAATTGAAGAACAAATAGTAAGAATACACAGTCATATGAACACTAAAAATCAAATACATAATATAAGGAAGTGTCTAATTTAAATTAAGTTTTATACCGCTGAATAGCGTAAAGAATAATATCAAAAACTAATACATTAATTTTATGATTTGAACGAATGAAGTTATGTTTGTACCACAACTCCCATTAGAAATTCGTCAATTCCTTAAACAGGAACAAACACATTTATCGAACATTTGCAATGACTGCTACACGTATTATAGACGTTTGTAGCTGCTTTAGACTCCAGATCTCTCATCAATACGTTTCAAAAGATCGATGCCGTTTCTCACAGTACAGAAAGCTAATCTCAGTCACGACTTCCCGCCTTCTTGTCATCAGCTGGTTACGAGTTAAAATATCGTTCTATAAATCAAGTATCACTAACATTGTACCTGAGAGAACAACTAGTTGCTCTCTCTCTTTCTTCAACTGCGTGCGTCACTCTACTCTCCTATCCATAGGAGTAACATCAGAGGTTCCTACACGTTAATAGCGAGATCCATCCAAGAAAAGGGAATTTTGCCTTCAGGCAGATTTTCAAACCAGACACCCCCCAAGTGAGAAAGGTCTCACCAACTCCTAACATTGTATCACCGAGATCAACTAGCTTCTTACATTCTTTCTGCCGCCGCTGGTACCTCTGGTCTTTTTCCATGATCTTTTGATTCATTTCCTAGGCCCCTAATCGCTTATCGCGAGCTTCATATAGGATTCAATGATTAGTGATTCCGGGCACGTTAACTGCTAAGGTCATTAGACCGTAAGTTGCATGTGTTTATCACGGGAGGTGGCGGTGATCTACAGATGGATGGTGAGATCCGGCGCCGACCCACACATGGGTTTGCGGTGGTTTCCCTTACCAGGTATCTCCCACAGGCGTGTCACTACTCCAGACGGGAAACGCTCTAGGCTCCCGACATGTTTGTTAGTGTAGAGCATGTGAGGCCGCTAGAATTCCCCTCCAGACCAGTTGAGCTCGACCTCGCTATCTAGTTAGTGTCGAAAGTGCTGCCACCGTGAAGAACGAACCCTAGGACCCACCCAGTCAGAGTGACTGCAGTGCCATCAGTTGATGCCCTGAGTCCCTTTACCGGTTCCACACTGGAGGCGCGAATATCGCCTCGGAGCAGATTTTCGACCCAGCGCCCCCCGGGAGGGCAAGGCCACACCTGTGCATCGGCGTCCACGGGGAAAGTGGGGGGGGGGGAGGAGGAGGAGGGCTGAAGGGAGGGTGGGTCGCATATTAGCTAATGGCGGCGGGGCACCCTCGTCACTGTCACCGCCGGCCCCACGGCTGATTAACCCCGGCGCGGCGAAACACGAAAGATGGCGCGAGCGTTTGCGGGAGGCGGCGGGGCGCAACGCGTGGATAAATGACGAGCGCTTGGGAGCCACCCCCCACTCCCGCCCCCGCCGTGGGCGCGCCCGCCCAGACCCGCGGCGCCGACCGTCGCGTTTCATTACCCAGCGCGCGCAACGCGTCGCCTCGCGCGCCGCGCCGCAGCAGGGCTGCCAACGTACGCGGGGGCGACAAATTGTTGGGATCTTACTCATTAAAGGCTTTCACACATCGGACCTCAATGTTCACGCGCCTATCCAGAAAATTCGTGGGAATACGAGCTTCGTGTATCAAGTGAGGATGTGGGCCTGTCGAAGTGACGTCACTTCCGTAAGAATGAAGAAAAATTGTTTATTTAGATTTTATTTGAATTGATATGTTTCTTGGAAAGAAACAGTAAAAACTGGATACGTTTTCTTGTAATTCAGTATTTCCGAATTTTAAATATTTTGATTTCATTTCACATAGAAAATATTCAAAGTTTAGTATACAAGTGGTACGTGTATGATTTCATTCTTTGTAATAACATTTTCTGTTTATGAATGCTTTCTACTCACATCCCTTAGAATCATGTACTATATTAATGAGTGCACCATGTTCGACCACGAATATACCCGAGGCCTGGCGGGGCGTTCGGCCGCGGGGGTTGGCAGCGCCGCTCGCCGCAAGGTGAGTGCGCCCGGAGGCAGCGGCGCAGGGGGCTAAACCGCGTTTAGAATGAAAATTGGAGCTTTTACGACGGGAGGCCGGAGCAGCTCGCGAGCGCCGAGTGGGCCAGTGGCGGCGGGGGGCGCGGTGGTGGGGGCGAGCCGTGGAAAGGGCGGGGCGGAGGCAGGAGGAGGGAAGGTAGCGGGGCGGGACGAGGACGAGCAGGCAGAGGAGGACGGGTTGAGGGGGCGGGATGAAGACTGAGATGGGCTTTAGGGGAATGAGGGAGGGGCGGGGACGAAGAAACAGGTCAGGACGGGGTGAGAGGCGGGGCGGGGCGGCGACTAGGACGGGCTTTAGGGGGAAGAGGGAGGGGCGGGGACGATGAAGCAGTTGAGGAAGGATTGAGGGGCGGGGTGGGCTGTAGGGGAATGAGGGAAGGGCGGGGACGATGAGGCAGGTGAGGACGGGGTGAGTGGGGGAGGTGAGTACTGGAACGGGCTGTGGCGAGATGGGAGAGGGCGGTGACGAAGAGGCAGGTGAGGGTATGATGAGGAGCGCGGCGGTTCCTGGGTATGGGCGGTTGAGGGAAGGGCGGTGACGAGGAGGCAGGTGAGGACGGGGTGAGGGGGTGAGGTGAGTACTGGGACGGGCTGTGGCGAGATGGGAAAGGGCGGTGACGAAGAGGCAGGTGAGGGTGTGGTGAGGGCGGGTATTGGGTATGGGCGGTTGGAGAAGAGCGGTGAAGAAGAGGCAGGTGCGGACGGGTTGAGGGGGCGGGGCGGAGGCGGCGGCCAAGCGCAGATGCGCCGTCGCAGGACGACGACCGCAGAGGCAATTTGGAACTTTTCGTGTAACTTGGCTGCACGGGGAGAGTCCGTCCGCAGACGTGAGGAAAGCAGCTTTCCGAGGATCTACACATATAAACCTTCTGGCGCGTATAGAGAGGGATTTTCAAAATTACGCATTCCCATATGGACTGCTGAAGATTTCCACAATTTCCTTCACACAGAGCTGTACTCATCAATTAAGATTGCAACGGATTAAGTTTTCCCCAATGGCACCAGCACTATTTTAATTAAATAATGACGAATGTTTTAATTTGTTTGTCCTACATATTGCAGCTTCATACGATTCCTTTGAATTCCAAATTGCAACTGTCATGATTCAGAATGGATAACTGCTCCAGCCGAATCGTATCAAAGGTTCTAGCTGTTTCAAAAACTGGTTAAGCTACATCCAAGCAAATTTTATTGAACGACTAAGGAAATACGAGTAATAAATTACTTTTAAATGAACGCTTGCATGTTCATTACTTATACAATATCTATAGAAGAACGCCCTGTCGTTACACATTTTTAGAGCAGGAAAGTTGAAACCAGTTTGGCAAGACGCAAACGTGGTCAGCTTGAATGCAACATAAATTATTTGTGTGAAAGGTGTGTAATTTACCATTTCTCATCTGGAATTATAAAAGGTTTATTTCACACTTCGCAACATTTAACCACCAACATTCACATATTTTGCCAAATATAACGATAAAAGTGTGCATGTTCTGGCCGAATTTTCTTGTTTCATTTCGACCAGCTGCTGTCGTCCTTAATAACACATTCTCATTAATCTTACAAACAATCGACACTATTAGAATGGAAATGGTCTTCGAAGAAACGCCATGGCCACTTAGTCGAACACTTCAATCAAAGAAAATTCTTAAACACCTGTACAGACTAAAACAACTTGAACGTTGTAAAAAAGCATAATTTTTAATAGTGAGTTGCGAGAACAGAACAAAGCTGAGCGCTGATCACTAAAACGCAAACAAAAAGAAAAAAAAAGGTATTCGGCCAGAATACAAAAAGGGCTCCAGATACGAGCTGGCGTTAGACTTTTCCCCTCGTACACGAACGCTGAGCGGAGGCCTTGGACCACTTTCACGGCGGCGCGGCGGTGTTTCGTGAGTGTTTTGTTGTGTTTTGTCTGTGATTCGAAGGTTACAAATCCCAACGATCCAACACAAATCGAAGCATAAGAAATAGTCGTAAGGGGGCAGAAAGGTCCAGGTTACATAATTACCGAACCCATTACACGCAATTTCGCGATCATCAAAGGCGTGCCGAGGAGGAGGAGGAGGAGGAGGAGAAGGAGAAGAAGAAGAACCGCGAGAGAAACTGGTCTGAAGAGAAGTGACGAGTCGTGAAGAACTTCAGAGTTCATGATCAGCGGAGGAGCAAATGTGACTAATGCCAAGCAGTGACAAATCGTTTCTCGAAAACACAGGCGCACAATTGCAGCTCTAAGGTGCAATGATTGGCTGCGAGCTTGCTTACAAAAAAAAGTCGAATGTGTCGGAAACCGGTTGAAATATAACAATGTGACAAAAAGAAAGGAACGTTGGAAGGGATGAAATGTTTTAGCGAGAAGGGAATCTCGTTTCAGAAATTGCTTCGGGCACAGTGTTAATTTATTGGTGAAAAATTGCTGTGGATTTGTTTCTAGATTCTTCAGGAATGTTTAGTGTCAAAATAGTACCAGTGTGCTCAAAATATTTCCCTGGTCCACTGACATCGAGTAGTCTAAACAGTACCACAACGTTCACAGGATTAAATCTGTCGAGCCTAAAACCGACCAGTACGTCATTTTCTACTGGCGCAGGCTACTGAGAAACTTTCTCCACGGTCTCCCGGGAGCACCCTTAGGGCATTTTCAGAGTCCGACTTTATTTACCCTTACTTAACAGACTGCGAACAAACTTCAATTAATCGCCATCGAAATGAAATTCTTTTCGCCGTAAACTCATAATTGAAGTCGCGCCGTTTCCAGGAACGCCAAGACAATTTACCACCCTCCTCCTCCTCCTCCTGGACCGCTCGGGCAACTACAGCGGTCTGGGAAGGCTTCCGCGAAAGCGTGGTCGCCCACCCCCGCCCCCGCCGCCTCCGACCGCAGCCGCGCCCGCGGCGCCGCCGGCACAATCGCCGACCAGCGGCCCGGAAATGATTCAACCGCGAAAGAATTTGCATGTCAAAGGTAGGAGCTGCACCGCCGCCGCCCACCGGCCGCCGCGCCGCGCGGGCACGGCGGCGGCGCGACGCACGACGCGGCGGCCGGCAATCTCCGGGACGCGATGTGGACATCGCGGGGATAACGGATGGGTGCGCGGAACAAGTGAAATGCGGGAACCAAAAAAAAAAAAAAAGTTGATGTGTGGGCCGCCGCCGCCCTATGCTCGAAAGGGTTTCGAGAAAATCGATTGGGAAAGGAGGAAAGCGGTTTCGGGGAAAACATGCAACGAATATTACTGGTGACGAACAAGGAAGAATTTCGTTTCCAGAACGAAGGGGAATGGTGAATCATTTAGACGTTTATAAAACAGAAGAAAAAATCGAAATCTCTGAGGATGCAGCAGTATACTGGAAAATTAACATGTTTAAAAATTCAAAACTACGAAAACAGTATGTGTCCGTGCAGGAACCCACAAGGTCTAAATAAAGAAGAAAGTGTTGTTCCATGGAACACAGTATCATTTGGAAGACGTAGTCATCGGCCTTGGATAGATATGCGACGACGCCTTATATTCCAAGTTCGTCAATTTGTATTTGCTAGTCAAGAGAAAATAAAATATCGTTCTCCATACTTTATTAATGCAGAGTATTCGGCGCAACATCTGATACAATCTGGCAAACACTGCACATGAATGGTCAAAGAGCCCGCCCGCCATCCACAACCAGAAACGAAGGGCGTCTTCAAACGCCGAGCACTCGGCCACCCCACGCAGCTGCGTCAGCCGGTTAGCCCGAGAGTACTCGTCCATAAACAAGAACAGGCTTACTGGGAGCGCTCATCGGAGAACGAACCATCAAGAGCGCCCGCTGACAAACAACAGCCGAGTGGAGAGAGCGGGCCAAGCGGAGAGCGCTGCTCCCAAACAAACGACCCGGCGGCGGCGGCCGCGGCGAACGCCAAATCACAGAAGCGCCGGCGAAGGCGGGGAGGGGAGGGGCGGGTTGGTGTGGAGTGCGTGAGATCCCGGCGGTTCGGATCGTGGTGAGGCAGGGCTGGACTGGAAGAGACGCGGAAAAGCTGAATGAGGAAGGGCAGAACAGGGAAGAAAGGGGGCGGGGAAAAGTGGGAGTGGGAAGAAAGTAACGGGAAAGAACGGTCAGACACCAGCGGAACAGAGGAAGGGGAGGAACAAATTGAGGGGGATGTGACCAGAGGATGTGCGGAATGGGGCGGAGGGGCAGGGGACTGGGGAAGACGCGGCGGGGAGAAGGCGTCCGCGTGTGTATGTATGTGTGAGGAGAGAATGGGGAAGAGAGTGAGTGAGTGTGAGCGTGAAAGTAAAAGAAAGAGAGAGAAAGAGACGGAAAGAGAGAGAGAGAGAGAGAGAGAGAGAGATCGTGCTTGTGGAAACAAGAGCTCGAGGAGCAGAACGTATCAGAAGTGGTTCTCATTCCCGTCCCCGCTCCGAAATTCTCGGTTTTATTACTTTATAAACAAAAACCGACTCAAACAGTTGGAGGAGATACGAGCGTTCTTTGAGAGATTTACAACAACAATTCTCAGTCAAGTGTCACATCTTTTAAACTAGACGTAGGATTAACATCTTGATATAGTGAACGAGTACGAAAAACATTTTAAAAACAATGGTTTTGTGGTGAAGGAAGTGGCAATCAAATTCTCCACAGAAATTGTGGTTACAAAGTATCCAGGCTTCTCCCAAATAAACATTACAGACAGGACTCGTAAAATCAGAAATTTCTGAAAGACCGACTTCATTTGCCAGCAAGATGCATTTTCTCCACTTTGCCACACCCTACCATAACCTACATCCTTCGAAGTCTTTAAGCAGCTGAATAGAAATATCGCCAAGTAGTAGGCGTGTTTGGAGGCATTGTTCGTCAGTCTCTTCAACCAACAGTTTCTTATTTGGTCCTCCGCTCTTGAACTCGAAAAACAACCACAACACTCCCGTTTCCTCCGCGCACGCGGTCGTAGAGAACGGGAGGGAATAACAATACGTTCCTTTTTGGGCGAGACGGCGTGCACGAGACCAGCGCCGCTCCCGTGTGACTGCTCCTAATGGGGGACGGAGGGAGGCTGGGAGGGCGCGAAGGGGGAAAGGCGCATGGGCGCTGGCCGTCCGTCCGTCCGCGGCGTCCGCGCGCGGGTAATTGAATAAGTGGCGAAGGGGCGTTGCCCTGCGCTGCCTTCCAGAGTGGGCCTCGAAGGTCAGCGGCGGCGGCGGCGTCTTCGCCCGTCCGCGCGCCGCGGGGGCCACGTGCGCGCCGAGCCGCGCCGGAGACGCGCTCGGCTTACGTAAGCAAACACCGCACGGCGCAGGGGCGCCAGCCAGGAGCAGGAGGACGGAAGAGTAGGAGGGAGAACAGGAAGGGAAGGCAGGGGAGGAGAGGAGGGGAAGGAGGGGGGAAGAGTAATAGAAATGAGGGGGAAGGAAGAGTAGGAGGGAGGAGTAGAAGGGGAGGCAGAGGAGGAGAGGGAGGGAAGGAGGAGAGAAGAGTAACAGGAAGGAAAAGGAGTGAAGAGTCGGAGAGAGAAGTGGAAAAGGAGGCAGAGGAGGAGAGGAGGGCAAGGAGGAGAAGGAGACAAGAATAATAGGAATGAGGAGGATGGAAAAGGAGGGATAAATGGAAGGGGAGGCACAGGAGGAGAGGAACGTATGAAGGAGGGAAGAGTAACAGCAAGGAAACGGAAGGAAGAGCCTGAGAGGGAAGTGGAAGGGGAGGACGGAAGGGGAAGGAGGGAAGAGTAAGAGGAAGAAGAGGAGGGGGGAAGCGGTGATGAGAAGGGGGAGGGGGACGAGAGGAGGGGAAGGAGGAGGAGGTGGGGCAAAATAAGAGGACGGAGGAGGGCGAGGGGAGGAGGGGAAAGATGGAGGGAGAAGAGGGAAAAGGAGGACGGGGCGGAGGGGAAAAGAGGAAGAAGAAGGGCGGAAGGAGGCAGGGGCGACGGTAGCGACAGAGCAAGACGGATCGAATGGAGTGACGGGATTTGTGATGACTCTTTCCGCCGCCTTCCACTCACCCGGGGAAAGGTGCGAGGAGAGAGTCAGATGATGGGGCCGAAAGGTGACATAAGAGTCACGTAATCCCCTGTTGGCGCGGACAAGTCCTTGTCGCAACGTTTCTTTAAGAGAAGCCATTCTGTGGGCGAGTGCCAGAGGCCTCGGAGCGCGACGCTGACGAGTGGCGTCAATTCAAAGAGAGAGCCAAATGTCTATGTAAATAAACAGAAAACATGAACTATATGTAAATAAATAAAATGTTCCCCGTCCATGTTGAACCATTAGGAAGGTCACGATTTAATGTTGACAGGTTTTGGTCGTCAAAGTATTTGTGTTTCGGCCCGGTCTCAGTATGTGTGGATTTTATCCTCTTAAATAGGTATAATTTATTCATGACAGCATTTTAACAGTTTTAAATCAATAAGAAGAGAAAACGAAGACAACATATGAAAATGCTAATGAATTACAATGAAAACTCCACGTATGATATATTCCAATACATTCAGTTTTACTACAGAAAACATTCAGTTTTACTACTCTTCTTTTCGACATTTTCATTAAAACATGAGCGAAAACTTACTTTTTTTAATGACACAGAAACAAACGAAGTTTCTATCTCCTGCTCAAATATCACTGACATAGTTTCCTTAATGTTGCTGCAATATCGACCGCCGCACACGGACATCTTCATCACCCATGTATTCAGATCACGTTTCCATGGCGCTATGCGCAGACGTTTTTCCATTATGTATGATTGCAAATGGCGTAGATATTTTTAGAGGAACGGGAAGTGTTATATCCTGTGTTTGTCGACGAGGAGTATTCTTTTGTTTTACAACGTCCCTCCTCCTCGAACCCAGAACGCATGCTCCTCCCGCTCACGCGTGGAGCTCCCCGAACCGGAGTGCTCGATCACGTGATCCGACCAATCTCAGACGGGAGCATAGCTCTCGCCACAATCTGAGACTCGACGCGGAGCGAGGCTCGGTGGGACGGGGCGGGGTGAAGGGGCGGGGTCATGAGGAGAGGTGAGAATGATGGGCAGAGGTGGGACGGGGATGGGACACGACGGGGCAAGACGAGTAAGGAAGGGGTGCGGCGGGACGGGGCTGGGTGGGGTGGGACGGGACAGGGCGAGATCGCCCGGACGGGGGGGCGGGGCGGCACGCGGGGGGCGGGGCGGGACGGGGGGCGGGGCGGGACGCGGGGCGGGGCGGGACGGGACGGGGCGGGGCGGGTGGGACGGGACGGGGTGGGACGGGACGGGGTGGAATGGGACGGGGTGGGACGGGGCGGGACGGGGTGAGTGGGGTGGGATGGGGAGGTGCCGAGACGGGCGAGGAGGAGAGAGTGGGGTGGGGTGGGTTGAGGCGACGAGTGGGAATTGGAGGGGTCCTCATTTGATCCCGTGTCGCAGCCGCTTGGGCGATTGACCCACTTGCCTCCCGTTTAGGCGGCGGCGGCGGCGACGCGCGCTCCGCAGCCACTAAAGGCGCGGGAGCAGCCCGAGGCAGGCCGCGCCTAAAAGAAGACTTGGGCCCACGGGCACAGCACTGCTGCCGCAAGGCAAACGCCGGAGGTGGAGGACATCTCGACCGTAATTAGGCGCGTTCCAATTGAAAGGCTGCGATAAAATCCCGGAAGGGAACAGGCATTTGTTTCTCATGAGGGATACGAAGAATCTCAACGCTAACAAACTCAGCTTGTTAATTACAGAATCAACAATTTTCTAAAGGGAAAGCCTGCTTTGTTTTCGATGAACCCCATACAGATCATCTTTCCATGATCACAAGTGTATTTACAACTAACAAATAAAACTGCAATTTTCAAATTTCTTTAAAATGAAACTGATTTCTTTAAAATTTCTATAAAACTTTAATGATCATTAGAACAATTTGATTAAAACACAGAAAACAGACTATTTTTAGATTTTCATTATATCCCTTCTTTAGCACGAAACTTACTTTACGCCAATTTACATTAATTAACAAAGAAATAACTGACTCACTATTATTATTTTAATAACTAATGCTTAACAAGGCTGCTAAGATTAGCGTATGCTCACTACCGAGAGGGAAAAAGAGATGAGGGAAGTCACCAAAAAAGATGAAAATATATAGTGGTGGTTGAACAGGCGTAAGTGTACAAGAAGAAGAAGACTAACCCATTCTGTTAACTTCATTTTGTATATACCAACTATTTTGAGTACCTATATGCCTGTTCCTTCATACTCATAATGCACGATAAATACACGGCAATGAAGACATTGCGTCGAAAGGAGTCAGCGCCAAGAAGACTGAAGAAGCCGCGAGCCTTCACAAAGCGACTTCAGCGACTCGCAAAACCGTATTTCCACTCGCCCTGGAAGCCTTTGTCTCCGCCCTCCCGCCGGCTGTCTCGCACCCGGGCGCCACTCGGTCTTGCTCAGAAATATCTCGCGGGCGCCGTCGTGCATGAATGCCGCTGACGTGCCCGCCGGCCCGCTCAAGAGACCAGATTTTGAATTTATTACTTTTACTGCGGAAGGAACCTCGCAAAAGAGCGGCCGGCAGTCAGTCCGTCCGTCCGTCCGTCAGTCTTTTTCCAGCGCGCGCTCTAAAAAAGTCCGCCTTGTTTCAAGTAACACGATCCACCTCGCGCCCACTTAGCACGAGAGCTGCGAGTGGGGGCTGCGGAGAAAAACAGCGCACGCTGAAGTTCCGAGAGGCACGCTAGGTGGCGTACTAAATGCGTCTGGGTAGCGGAAGCCGATCTGTCGAGAATTCTGGAACTGTCTACGCGGCGTCGATACACGCGTGTTTCATATTGTTGTTGTTTGCTACTATTTTACTACTTTCTCTGCTGCGTTAACAAAGAGTCTTGTCTTTTTTGTTCTTTAAGGTCGCGTAAACTATTAGGCCATTAGCGACCACTATTGGATGTAACGTTATGGTATGAGGATGAAACGATATGGTGATGATAGGGGGTGAAAGGACAAACACATTCAACCACGCGCGAGGCGGGACTTGAACCCGCGACCCCACGGTCTAAGATCATTACTGCTTTAGTGATCTCGGCCACGGGGCCAACAACTTAGAGTCTTGTGTCTGAGGTTTTGAAGATCGGGAGGACTTAGATTCGCCGTCAGAAAGAAATAGATTTTTCGTAGCTGAAATCAGGTGAACGAGGAGACTGCTGGTTGAGAATTACGATCCGCTGCTCTGAACGGTCATGCCCACGGTTTCCTCCAGTCTGTTACTGTCTTGTGCCGGAGTAGTTCCTTAATCAACGGGATACAAACAATTCCGGGATACTTCCCTCCTCGTACAGGCACCATTTCCATTGTTATGGTCGACCAATGAAGCTGATCCACGGATATGACACTTTTTTCTTGATCAACGAAAGACTTTGCCAGTACAGCGATGTGCACACAGAAGGCTCGATAAAACCCGCAGAGTGTCTAAGCAGCGCAGAAAGGAAAACGCAACGCCTTCGCGGCACCGATAACCCGTCGCGCATTTTATGTTCTCATTTTTCCCTCCACCGAGTTCGCCTTCAGGAGTTATGTCGATTCGCATTTTACGACGCTGTAGTCGCACGGGGCTATCCGCGTACCGGGTAGCTTTCAGCGAGAGTGGATTGAAAATTACGCACCGCGGACGATAACCTCCAAGACGTTACTACTTAACGCTTGAGCTTACGCGGCCTTTAAAAGCGGAGAGGCGCCGCGCGGGTACAAATCACACGTGTTCGGCATGTGAATGAAGGTGTTTACGACTCGACGAGACACGCCGTTGTAAACTGCGTAGCGAAGAATGATAGGCCCCTTTCTTGACTCCCGAGTTATGTGGGTGGATCTGTGTAAGCGAGCCGTCTTGGCGAAGCTAGCGGTGGGCGGAAGTTGCGCTGCGAGTGTATGCAGTCGCTCTCGTCATACTAACTACAACCCGTCTCGTTTGAAGGCTGTGACAGAGGATTATACTCGTAGGACAAGTCGTATACAAGATATACGCAGTATTCTCTTGCGTTCGTGCATCAAACGTTGCTGCATTGTGAGAGGAGTTATGACACATTAACAGGCGGTTCACAACTTCCTTATGGAAACAGTAAATCCTATTTGGTTTCAGTGTTTTACGCGCGTGGGACGAAAAGCGGAAAAACAGTTTTTCCATCAATAAAGGTATAAACGGGCTTTCAATGACAGACCAAGCTAGACCAACAAATTACAATCTATTTTTGTAAAAGAACTCAAACACGAAATAAGTTCCTTAATTGATTTTCTTTATTTCAATACAGGCGTAATACACATCACTGAATGAACCGTAAATGTAAGGTGTGAATGTATTCTAACGGCGAATATGGAAATCTTCAAGGAACAATTTTGGAATCTCGAAAATTATAATGATGGTATTAAATATAAAGTCTGCATAATTTACATTTTAAGCAGAGGACTTTATCTTTCATCAAAGCTTATTATTTGATTTTGTTTGAAACATCAATAGTCTAAAGCATATAGCCCCTTCTCCTTCAGGTTGTGGAGTGAGAGTCGACCGAAGCTCAAGCCTCAACAGAAAGAGCGCTGAAGGCGGCTTAGTCATCCGCAGCGCCACAAAGCGCCCAAGGCGAGAGGCGGAGGGACTGCGAGGGCCTGAGTGCGACGCCCGGAGCCAGGCGTGCGGAGCGCGCCACCTGGACGACTCCTCGAGTCACGGCGCGCCCCCGCCCCCGCCCCGCAACCGGATGCAGCGCGGGCGAGGACGCCCAGGGCGGGGGAGGGCGGCAGAGGACAGAGGAGGTCGGAGGAGGACGTGGAGAACGGAGGAGGACGGGAAATGAGTGGGGTGGACTGAAGTTGGAGGACAGGGAGAACGGGGGAAGACGAGGTGAATGAAGGACATGGAGAACGGAGGAGTACGGGGAGAACGGGAGGATTGAAGATGGAGGACAACGGGGAGAACGGAGGAGGACGGGTGACAATTGTGGAGGACTGGGAGAACGGAGGAGGACGAGTAATGACTGTGGAGGACTGAGAGAACGGAGGAGGACGGGGAGAACGGAGGAAGGAAGGGGAGAACGGAAGAATAGGAAGAACGCGGGAGAACGGAGGAGAATGGGGAGAACGGAGGAGGACGGAGAGAACAGAGGACGGGGAGAACGGAGGACAGGGAGAAAAGAAGAGGATGGGAGAAGGACGGATGACTGACGAGGACGCGGGAGGACAGAGGACTTCAGTGGAGGACAGGGAAGACGTAGGAGGGGAAGAACGGGAAAAAAGCGGATGTGTACGGAGAGGACGCAGGAGGGCGAAACGAGATGATAGAGGAAGATCAATGGGAGGACGGAGAGGACGGTAGCGGCAGGCACAGGATAGAAGTCGCGAGGATCGACCGGGCGACTCCGCGAGACGATCACGCGCTCCTCTCTGCTCCTTGAGGGGACCGCGAGGGCGAGGCACAGTGCCAAAACCATTCCATCTGGGAGGAAACATATTTTCGGTTCATTTTTCTACAAATCCCATCTACAAATATTACGACAGGCGGAATTCTTCTCATCAATGAACTTGAATTTGTTTTGAATACGAATGTGAATGTTGATCAAGTTGACATATTTAGCACTTTATCTTAATGGATCAAGAAAAGTGAAAATTCTTAACATAATACACAATAAATGCATTCACGCCTCGCAATTTTAGGGAGAATGGATTCATTCTTTTTGCTAATTATGAAGTTATATACGTAGTAATTTATTTGAGTAATTTATATACGTGGGTAATTTATTTGAGAGAATGCTTACAAAGTGAAGGATAATAGTTTTCTCGAAACATTTGGAAGATAATCGCAAGCCACACACCAACCTGAGAAACCACCATTGCGCTTAAATGTTGTTCTTCTGTAAAGATAAATTTTGAGCCACGAAATATACGAACTTCACTCAAAGTCAGAGTATTCACGCTACTATTGTTGTGATTTCAAAACTAAGCAGAGAATAAAAGATCTTTTGTTGACTCGAAACCCGAACTAAAAACAAGGAGTTTTGACCGCTCAGTTACGAGGGCCGTACCACTTGGCCTCAACGACGCCTCGAAGGAAGAGTCACTAGTCGCCGCCTTCAGGTCGCCGCCACCCCCGCCGTCTCAATGGTCGCGATCGGATCCGGCCATCACGAATCGCAACGGGGCCCGCCTCCTAATCTGCCCGCCTCCACCCGCCCCTCCCCGCCGCGCCCCGCGGGCCCCGCTCGCCAGCGCCCGACGCGCTCCCGACGGGACTTCCGAGAACCGTTTTTGCCCCGATCCGATTTTCTCCGGGAGCGCCGGCCGCCTCCCGGACTGCGGTTCCCCTTGTTATCTCCGTATCATGGCCGTGCGCGGAGTTTGTAACCGAGCACGCGACAGATCGAGTTTTCCCCAAAGCCGACGGCCTTCTCGGAATTTTAAGGCACACTCCTTCGGCAGCAAGCAGCCCTTTTTGCTCGATCCCCAGCTCCCAACCCCCCCGCGAAAGTATTTCCCCGAGTTCAATCAATATTCATAGTTACGGATTATATTCCTTTTACGGACATTGTGAAAAGGAAAATCCACTTTCAATCCTACGGCTTCCTTCCGCCCCGTCCCCTCCGCCGCTCTTTCGACAAAAATATCCCTCGTATTGCCATTCTCGGCCGGCGATAGCCACCAAGTGCCGCGGCGAGGCATAACGCGCGGTGACAGTTGGCCGGACCGATGTTTGCGCAGCTGTTCTGCCCACCCTCGCTCGTAGCCGTGATATGATCGCGCAGCTGCCGAGATCGGGCTGTCAGGTGAAAGCCACCCTGACCAAACAAAAGGAAGCGTTTCGCTCATTGTGACGCATGCTAGAACAACAAATTGAAGTCTGTGATTGTGAAAGTGGAGGAAGGCAGATAAGCCCAAGTAGAGTGACCTGAGATCGATTGACTCGAGAGGTAGGACAGAGTAAAACAACTAAACAAGGTTTCAACGGGTTATTTGGGACACAAAGAAATTGCCATCAAGCTTCACGTTGAATCGAAAAAAAAAGAAGAAGAAAAACAGATCCGTTTTTTATAGATGCCCCACTCCTACAAGGTAAGTAAGCGACAAAATACTAAGAACTGATGCTTGAATTTCACGGCAATTATGATTGGTTATAAAGGATTCTGGCGTTTATGAATTTTCTCTTCTTTTTTTCCTGCCACAACCAAACGCGACATTCACACACACAATTCGAATTAAACGAAAAGTATTGAAGTAACCACTAGCATATAAAAATTAAGGAACCAAATTCGTATCTCTTTATTACAAAACATAATAGTTCATCTCTTTGTAAACGTTATCGTGAACATCATGTATGTGGTGTTATTTCCTTTCCTTCTCCGCAACTTAAAGAAAATTATTTAAGAGCTGTTACGGAGAAACCGTTAACCCGCAAAGTCGTCCGCGTATACTTCGTTTTTTGTAACGTGGCCAATGACCTTAGGTCATTATTACACCTCCTGCCTTATAAAATGAATGTTTTTAACAGTGCAAAGCACATTTCTGAGCCCCGTTGAGAAGGACGTTCGCGAATTAATTAAAAATATTCATTTTACGAAGCAGGGGGTCTAATAATGTCCTAGTGTCATCGGCAACGTTAGAAAAAACGAAGTATAGTCCTCGGCACAAAATCCGAGCGCCACTCGAGCGGCCCTGGTGGCGCCGCCGCGCGTCACGCCGCGCGCATAGACACCTCGCTCTCGCGCGCGCGGCTAGGGCGCGTCTACGCCGGCGTGGAGTGCCCGCCCGCCCCCGCCCCCGCCCACCCGCCCGCGATAACGCCCCCCGGGGACGCATCCAGCGGAGGCCGAGATTCTCATCTGGCGCGTGGATAAAGGGGGCTGTTCCCAGAAGATGAGGCGGGGGCGGGGCGGGGCGGGCGCGCATCCATTTGGGAGCGACCTCCACCCCCGGGGGGCGGACAATGGGGGTGGCGGCGACGCGACGGACGGCAAGGCAGAAAGCGCACGCAAACGGGGACGAGGAACGGAAGCTGTGGATGAGGCTGGGCTTGCGGTAGAAGGGTTGGGATGATAACACCACCAAGAAGGCAGAACGTCCGGGAGGAAAAACAATATAAGGTTTTTGTGAAACTAGGAACAGGAGTCGTTCTTGAAAGAGAAACGTGTTTGGGAAAGGAGACAGAAACTGAAAGACGAAAATATATCGAAAGTACGAAGAAGAGAGGAAGTGAAGAAAATTATGAGGCAGTAAATATCAAGAAGTTGTTGCATAAAAAACGAGAAAAAAGCAACAAAACGAATACTAGCGAGATATGAGAAGAAAATGTACTTTATTCAGAAGCGCAAAACACGCACACATCATGGATAAACGAAATAAGATACAACAGGGAGAGGAATGAGTGATAACAGAAACAAAAATTACAAAGGCAGATTAAATACTGACAACAAAATTTCCGCCGTGTATTAAAACGCTCCAGAATAAGGCAAAAGAAGCAAACGTGCCCCACGAATAAGGCGCTCTCACACAGGAAGCCCACGCGCACCCACACGCGGCCGGCAGTCAAGAGCACGGGCGCGCCGAGGAAGCGAGGCCGGGCCGGGCCCAGCCGGCGCGGCGCGGTCGCGCGTAGGCGGCGAAAGATAGCGGCCCCACACAAGAGGCGCAGGGCGAGGGGGCGGGGCGGGGCCGGGCGGGTCGTGCGAGAAGAATTAGACCACTCCCGCCCACAATAACACGCGCGGCCGCCGCCGCCGCCAGAGTGTCTGCGCCCGCTTGCGTCCTCGGCGCCGCGTCGCGTCGCGCCGCGTCGCCCCGCGCAGCGCCTCTCCGTCTGAGGAAACGCCCGCCGTTGCCGCCGCCGCCGCAGCCCGTACACTGGTCCCAATCGGGGCCAAACGCGTGCACAGGCAAAACATTATTTTTTTTCTACTTCCACTGTATAATGCTAGCATTTGATGACTGCAACCAGTTGCATAATGATAGTCATTTCGATACAGTTTTCATTATGATACAGGTTCTTGACCAATCACTGAGACGCTTACAAACCAAGTACTGTCACTTCATTAATCATTGAGAATCGTTGCAGTAAATGTTTCGTTCGAGTGTGTACATAAATATTGCACTTAATATTACTATGTTATGCTTGTCAGTTTTAATTTCTTTTATTAGTAGTCATTTTTACGAGCAATATTATTTTAAATAAAGTGGATCGTAATTTCACTTTGATCCTATTTGACTAACGCAGTACTCCCTAGCAGGCGGACAGGTGAAAGCCACCTGCGGCAGCATGCGAGGGTACTCGCTCGTATCGTAATATTATACTCGTGTATTAATACCCATCTTTACATCATCGTTTCATAATACACTACTATTATTTACTGATACGGTACAGCTTGTTGTCGTTTTCGATATGGAGCTCTGTATACAGTGCATAACTTTACTGGATTGAGAGGATCGCGGTTACATGGGAAATATGAAAAACAGTTGAATGATGCTACATGTTGTCTGATGGGGAGAATTATGAGAGGGAATTATGGGAAGGAAATATGAAAAGACAAACCAGAATCAAGTTAAGATCTAGTTAAATAGTATAGAAGTAAATCCGAATCAATTCAATTAGGTCTAATTAGTCTAACACTAAAACTATGTATGTACCACGGGCGTTAACTAGTTCTAATGATCTCTGGCGAGAACATGCCTTCGGGCATAAACAACTACTATAACAAATGGGAGATACCATTCTCTGTTCAATCGAGGTTGAAGTTTTTTTCGAGACTGATAGGTCGATGCAAAAATTATTGTTATTATTTATTATTAACTTTATTATAATTGATGTCTTTATTAATGGAGAGGTTAAGGCCAAAAGATCTTTTCAGCCTGACCACAAAATCGAGATTGTGTGAGAAATACCCATTGACTTAAAAAAATACAAACTTTTTGTGCGATAAGTACCTTTTAGCGTAAACAATACATCCTTGAATTTTCGCGCACATTTCAAGTGACTCTAAAAGCAAAACTTTATATTTTGTTTTAAGAGATTCTTCTCGCAGAATCGGGACTAAAATTAAGATCAATATATACATTACAAATGATCTGCCCTTTAAAAACTGAAATATAAATTCGACATATTGAAAATTAAAAAAAAAGTGTGAAACGTAGATCACAATTAAGATTAAGAATGTGTCAACATTTTTGAAATAAATTTATTTTCAAAAAATTGTTTTAAATGTCGCATCGCGCGCGTTATATGCGCACTAGGTCCACGTTGTGGCTATTTTCCTCCCACTGTGCCGCGCCCCGACGCGTCCCTCTGCCTGAGAAAACGCCACCGCCACCGCCACCGCCACCGCGGAGCCGCCGCTGTCGCTGCCGGCCGTTATGAGCTCGGCGTTTTCGCCGCTCCAGAGTTCTGCGAGGTCGCGGCGAGGTCCGTATGTTTTGTGACACTAAATGCGGCTGTTTGTCACTCGCACTTCTTGAACGCCTCCAAGCTCTGGCGGTGTCCCTTGGCGCCGTCCTCGCGGGAAATGGGAGGAAAAGAGTGAAAATAAAAATAAAAAAAATTTATAAAACGTGCGTTTAGCACAACTTTCATCAGCAGCACGTACTCTCTTCTAATCGTTATCTTATTCTTTCATGTACTAAAACGGACAACAGAAATGGGAAAGGGATTAAAAAAAGAGGAAATTTGTTTCAGGGGAAAAACAAAGAATAAAAGTGGAGAAATATCAAGAAATTCTTAAAAATTCCGGTCCATAGAATTCATCTTTACAAATTTGATTATGCTTACGAGAGTGGTTGAATATTTCTGTTTGCCATGTTTTTAATTTCATAAGATCATCAAAAATCTGTCTTTATTCCTTGGATTTGCCAAAGAAACTATTAAAGATTGTGCGAGAGTATTTGAGATAATGAAGCTCTCTGTCAAACACATCATTTATTTATACCAGGCTTTTCACCTAACACAAGAACCACACGCGAGAATATTTCTCATTTATAACTCATTCAAATACCACACACGCTCCGAAACAATAATTCAGCTCAGATCATTTCCACTCTCAGAAAAACAACGACCCTACAGCAAAGTAAAGAGGAGATTATCTTGCACTAAATAATTACGCGAACCCCAGGCGTGACCGGCGCAGTTAGAAACGAGACGTGGAAAAACGAGATGACTGCAGGGCTCCACCACTCGCCAGTGCGCAACAATCGAGCACGCTGCCCGCGTTTTTTTCTCAAGCAACGAGAATCGAGCTGATACATTAAACTTCTGCGCTTCTACCACTTAAAGACGCCGCCTGCCCCGCTCCTCAGATTACCCACGCCGCTCGCAGACAATAGAGAAATTCATTAAACGGCGGCTTGGGAAAAAGCGGCTTAATTGGACTTAGCGCTTGATTTTCAAACACAGCGATGCTGTTAGATATTTAAATGAGATAAAGTAATTGGTATTTTTACCGAAAAACAAAGCGTGAGCGGGCCGGCGGCCGGGGAAGTTCATCTGGCGTTCGCCACTTGTTTATATTTAGAAACGTCAGAAGGCGAGAACAAAAAATACACGAGCGCCCGGAAGTGGCCATTAGGTCTAATTGTAATTAAGATCCGGATAATAATTACGGCACGAGCTGGCGGAGCGGCGAAGGGGAGGACGTGGCAGGGGCGGTAGGTGGGGGTGGGGAGAGGAGGGGAGGGGAGGCGTGGGTACAAGAGTTAATGAGACGCCAAGAGCGGGGTTAGATTATGACGGCGGAGTGCAACGGGGAGAAACATGGGCGATAGGTTCGCCACGGAAGGATTCAACAAGGAAGAGAGGGAGAGGTATGCGAGAAAATTCACTGAGACGGTAGGAAAGGGAAAGGCGGTAGCTTGGAAAAAGGAAAGGTGGGAAAGTGAGTGGTAGCGGAGAAGCAAGGATTGTAGAGAAATACGGATATGGAAGTGGGGATGGGGGAGAAGTGGGAAATAAAAATAACCGTAAAATAGGGATGACGAAGAAGTATGAATAGGAAAAAAGTAGAGATATGGAAAAAGTTGGAATGGGAAGAAGTAGGAATGGGGAAGTAGGGATATTGGGATAATTAAAGATGGAGAGGAAGAAGTACGGAAAGGGGAAAAAGTAAGGATGGGGAAGAAAAGATGGCGGTGGTATACAGCTAGCAGGGAAGTAGGGATGGCGGAAAAGCAAGAAGGAAGATTGGAATCATAAGTTGGACCGTAGATACGGGAACCGTTAAGCAAGTGGGAGTGGCAGAAGGGGGGCAATGGGTAGGGACTCCGTCATGCAAAGGAGGAGATAAACCTCACCCACAACTCCGCGTTCATTACAAATTACCGTTCGTTGCGCACCAAATTTACACATTACTTCCATTATCCAAATTGCACTCTTGCGTATTAAATGCTGATGTTCGCGCCGCGGAGCGAGGCACGTTATGCGTGTTCAGGGCTCCCCACTTCTCGGGAAAACGCGTTGACGACTCAGAGCAGGGAGCTTCCATCATGCGAGCCCCACAAGGTCTTCATACTTTTTAGCGAAAGGGATAAGACAATACTACGTCGTTGTTTTTATAACGAAGTAAATAACAGAAATACAGAAGTGGATGAATAAAAAATTGAATACAATAAAAATCGTGGTAAAAGATATTTGCTCTTGCTTGCTATTGAAATGTTTATTTTAAAAAATCGCCAGGATGAACGGCTAATCATTTATACCATCACACATTTTCTAACAATTACGATAAGTAAATAGTTCTGGTAAGTAATAATAATAATAATAATAATAATAATAATAATAATAATAATAATAATAGTGACTTTATTTATGCGGCGAGCTCGGGCCATCAGGCCGCTCATCCACCTAACCACATAATACATAAATATATAGATAAAAATTGAACAGTTCATTTAGTAAATTAAATAAAATACAACTTAGATATGTCTTGCCCTGGGCTCACAAAGTGAAAGAAAAGATGTCCCAACATTTACCTTAAGCTGGTTTACGGACCGTTTAAATTGCTCGATTCATATAAAGGAATTAGTTCTTTGTAGCAGCCCAACTAGAATGACTCGTCCTTCTAAAATATTCCATCTTTTAATTCAACTTTCCCGAGGGTCATATTCAAACTAAAGACAAGCAAATTAACTCGCCAAATAATTTAAACGCCATGGCAATTTATAAAGTGGTGAATGAATTAAGACAAAGGCGAGAAAAAAAAAGCAAACGAACAGAGCATGCTGTACTAATTACGAACTTGGTGACGTAAGCAACAACGCAAAAAAAATCGAACAGCTCTGCCGCCGAGGGGCGCGCGCGGGGAAGACAAAACAGCAACGGACAAGTTCGATAATTTCAATTAACATGCGCACCCCGATGGCTCCGCAGGGAAATGAACCCGGGACTCAGCAGTGCGCACGGGGCGACGGGGGCGCGGGCGGCGGAGGAAATAGAAAGCTTTTCTGTTTGGGAGCGCTGTCATGAGCGTGCGAGACCCAACAACTGCTGATTTCGAGAAGTAGAAGTTTCAGCTTACAAAGAAATGAGTGCAAAGAATCGGTGAAGCAGAAGAGCGTAGGCGTGAATGTTAAAAACAAAACAGGAGAAATTAAAATATAAGTAGATATAACGTGTCGGATAACAGAAAAAAGACCGAGGGCAAACAAAAGACTACACAACGCACGATTAAATAGATTAAATACAATATAAACTCTATATAATGGAGTTCTTTAGAAATATAAACTCTTTTACAACGTAGGCATTATTAGATAGTTTGGTTGGTTAACTTACTCCCATACAGTGATACATACTCCGCAAATAACGAAAAAGTTCATTAACAAACTGAAGGACTGTGACCCTTGACTTTCTTTACAAATATTACATTTAGAAATTCACTAAATGGGACGAAAATAGCGTAAAGAAATTAAATCAGTGTTGAAGGACGTATGTATGGGAGGGCATTGCTCGCACGAGAGGTTCTCTGGTTTATCGCCCATCGCCCACCACCCACCACCCACCGCCCCTCGAGAGCCCGCCCGAATTAGCACGCACTTCCGCTAACGCCCGGCTCACGTGTGGTAATTTCCACGGTTCGAAGCCAGCGGCCACCGCCGGCCGCATACGGTACGCCCGACGTCGGGCCTGGCCCGCGAACAGCTGCCCTCAGCGCGGGTTCGAAAGGATGTGCCGTGAACAAAAAGAAGGGAAGATGGAAAAAAAGAAAACTATTTAAGGAAATTTCAAAATACAATGTTAAAATAAAAAATATATAACTGTACTTGTATTTCTAAGGTACATCAAGTTGCCCATTCCTAGATCTATCTTTTCATTATTCCTCCTCTTGAATTCATTGTTCACGAGTATATTTTGTCAAAAACAAATTTATGTCAATCTATTTCATTATCCCTCCTCTTGAATTCATTACTCACGAATTTTATATAAAAAAAAATAATGTCCGTCTCTTTCATTATCCCTCCTCTGCAGTTTGTTATTCACAAATATATTTTGTATAAATATTTCTGGGTCAGTCTATTTCATTATTCCTCCTCTTGCATTAATTACTCAATCAGCCCGTATTCAATTACCGCCGTGCTGCAGCGCCCTCCGCAGGATCGGCACGTAGCGCGCGGGGCGGCCGCCGTTTCCCGGGTCACGTGCGGAAATTTGCACGGCTCGAGCCCAGCGCCCGCGCGGCCGCCGGCAGCTGCGTCGCATTCGGGGGCGCCGGGTTCGTGACCCGCGGCTGCGTCCGCTTCAAAGCGGCCGTGCTCGCAGCCGCTCACCTACTGACGGGTGGGGGCCTGGGCAACGCCGTATTGGAGACTATTCAATTTTACAATGCCATTTTTATAAAGCTGCCTCTCAAGGCCCGACTTCACGATGGATTATTTCACGGCATTTCGCGTCATTCTCGGTCGTGCCGCTAGACGACGCACGATCAAGCCGTGCCTGATACGGTCGCGGTCTTGCGACATCTAGCGGCACGACAGCGAAAGATGCGAAATGCCGTGAAATAATCCATCGTGGAGACGGGCCTTGAGAGGCAGCTTTATAAAAATCCCACTATGACGGAGATTTTGCACGGCGAAGCGTAACAACAATCGACAGCACTAACGGTCTTCTGCGCATGCGCAGTTCAAGTTTCGAGCCACTTTTCGGCATTTGCGCGGGCGCAGGAGATCGAGATTGCTGTAAGCTGTGACATGTAAATCGCCCTATTATGTTGTTTCAGAAAGAGGACACATTCTGTTGCAGGATATCTGCCGGTCTGTGGAGTGTAGCAGCCGATTAAAACACAAGGGACACGTTCACGTAATTTGATTTATCTGGTTTACATTGAGTTGACAAATTGCTTTTTTACAAAATCTCACACGTTATTGAAATTTTTCCTTTTACGTTCGTTTTCCCCTTCAAAGTCCTCTTCCGTTAAATCAGTCTCTTTCACGATTTTTTTCTATTTCGTTTATCCAATTATGGTTCGGTCTTCCCTATTTCCCCACTTCTCGAGGAAACAACTCCAACTTTTTGGGGGGGGGTGAAATTCTACTTTAATACATACTTTCCACATACCCATTCCACTTCGATACATAGACGGTTATTGGAAACTTATATTCTATGATTAAATTATTTAGTTTTAGTCAAATAACTTATTTTTTAATTTACAATCTCGGCTAATCTCCTTGCAGTTTGATAATCCATCTCCGATGGTATCTTTAATATTTCCTTCAGTTTTAAGTTTCCGATCGTAATAAAACAACACTTTCCACTTTAGTTGCATTAATTGTCAATTCAGTTCCTTTCTTAATATTATTTCTATTGCATAAAATTCTCTTAAAAATAGAGCCACCTTTAGTTCATCCTTTCTTACATTGATTGGCTTCTTAGTCATCATTGACATCTTTTGTGTTTTTTATCCTTGTGCATAAATCATACTTTCCCCTTAATATAACGGATTCACATAATGCGAATCCTTTTAAGAATGTGGTCATCGAAACAAAACAAGTCTTATAATCCGCCAATGATGTACGCGCTCATCGCTAATTTTCGTCATCAGGAATTACGTGTCTTTCGTGATGTCAACGAAAGTTGCATCACACTAATTACGCAATGCTATAAGAGGAGGAGATAAATAGTACCTTCTGTAAGAGGTCGCGAGGCTCGGGGTCTAGCAATTTATCGCCTCATTAATGGACCAGAAAATTGCTGCAACGGTAAACATTGAACATGTGCATCATTGGAGAATGAATGAATAAAAATGACACAGTCTTTGTAACTTATTAGGCATCGAATTATTTCTTCATTTTTTTTGTACCACTTCCCTAACGGGACGTTGCCAAACAAGTACAGTTAACGTCCACATGGCTTTCCTGATCAACTATAATTGGATGAATACATACGACACATACGAGCTGGCCTTATTTCACACCACAATCAAACGGTCGGAAAAAAATCCTCACGCAGGGTTCCAGCTCAGATCCTCTCGAAAAACAATTTTTGGCACAGCTCTATTTAGCTTAGTACGTAGGAAGGATATGAATATTTGAATTATCATGTTAAAGCATATGGAGAAAGATTAAAGTAAATGAAGGCTTCTAGGGATTTTCGACGCCAGCAAAAGTGCTGAGTCGAAGTCGGCCACTGCCTGCAAGAGAATTCTAGTGACGAGCCGTTCTGATCGGTAAGTGTCCTGGTGTCCTCTGATCGATTCTAGCCGGATGTCCGAGCAATATGCTCAACTACGAGCCAAGGAGCATGCGCGATCTTTTCTTCCCCGTTTTCCTTTTAGGACCAGGAGAATGACTGATCACCGGTTCTAATACGTCTCACCTCTCAACTGATCGAGAAAATCCGCAAGCAGGAGAGAAACGGATTGCAGGAAGAAATCACAAGTCCCTGAGAGTCACTAAGGTATCATGGTAGGAGAATCGAAATGATCAAAATTATGTTCTGTATAAAAAGTCAACATGTTTCTCTTTCTTGCATTACCTTAAGAGACATTTCGTACGTAGTCATCAATGACTAATCAATGACTAAATGACGTACGTAGCCATCAATGACTACATAACCCACAAGCTTTTACCTTGCGAGAGGCGTGGCCCTTTTACACCAAACCACCTCGTAAAATCGATGGCTTTTTCCCGTTTGCGCAAAGCGCGGTGCAAGAGCTCCGCCTTTCCTCAAAAGTGCAGCGGAAGTCACAGCGCCCTTTTCTCACGTCCTGCCCGCCCGCCCGCCCGGCGTTACCCAACAGCGGAAGGGCGGCGTCGGCGTCGCCGGGCGCACCCTGCAAACGGCGCGGACGGGCAAATCGCCTGTTGACAGCCCGGCCCACCGCCCTCCGCCACCTCGCCCTCCGGCCGCCTACGCCACTCTTCCCCTCCACGCTTCTTCAATGGGCAGTTATTAGTGAGTTTTTGCACCCTCGAACGTGAAGCACTATCCATCTTCTGCTCATGCGCGGTCCCAGTTTCGCATCACTTTTGCGCATCTGCGCATGCGCAGATCGATAGCGCTTTACGTTTGAAGGTGCAAAATCTCTCTTATGCCACCTCGAACGTTAATCACTACCGATCTTCTGCTCATGCGCAGTTCACGTTTCGCATCACTTCAGTGCATCTGCGCATGCGCAGAAGATCGATACTGCTTCACGTTCGAGGTGGCCAAAACTCTCTAATACTTTTTCTCCTCACCGCATGTCGGTGACGGATTTCAAGAAATTACGCTTGGATTATCACTTTTGCATTGCTTTCCTTTCAATGATTTAATTGTACGTAGAGGTAATGTTTTTCTTGCATTCCCTGGGAAAATAAGAGTATAAAAATGTTATTTAATAATGAATACTGATTTATTCACGGTACCTTTCTAGTTTGTGCTCGATAAACCATGAGTGGCTTCACAAAATAAGACAGGGGACCATGTTTTAACATTAAAAAAATCCTAATTAAAATTCTTTACGGTCATTTCTATTTTGTTTACCACATTCAGTCTATCACTTGTTCAATTAAATTTATACGCCTATATACAAACCTAAAATATACTTTTATAATCTTTCTATATATTTTATTTATCACTTTCACTCTATCACTTGTTTACTTAAATTTATACGCCTACATATACACCTAAAATATACAATTATAAACTTTCTATAAGTTCAACTTTTTCCACAATTCACCACATTAATGATACAAATATTAATTATGATGTGAATAAGAAACAATGATTAATAATTTCGATACACATTTAAAATGAATGTTCCAAAATTTCTACTTCTGTGTTTCAATTGCAGCATTAGCGAATAAATCTAATTGCATTCACAATTCGCTTCACGCTTGATGAATTACACGACCAATGAGTGCCCATGGACTGTTAGATTAGGAAGTGATCTATTTCTACAAGAATATCCTAACCTCAAAATATCGTGCCTTCCTATGAGATATTTCCAATACGTGCACATGGAATAGAATTTAGCGAAATGTCGAGTTTCGAAAAAAAAAAAGAAAAAAGAAGCACGAAATACGTTACATGAGAAATATGAGATGTCATTGAATATTTGAGAAAAAAATCAGTTTTGAAAAAAAAGTACATCATAGAACACGAACGGAGTAATCATTTACGATTTTTTGAAAGATAATTACTGAAAGGCAATATTATTTAACAACTCACAATGAGTATCGCATTCCTAGAATATGGTATATTGATTTTTGACAGTATATTTCGTGATTTTTAAGCCATTGCTATGCCGCATGAAACAAATTCTGCTTAAATCACTCGGTAAAAATATTTATACATTTTCGATAACTGTATTCATATTGTACAAACAAAAAATACTCATCATTCGTTTTCAGTAAGCATGCAGTTAATTTATGTATCATCGCAAGTGAGGATTCATTTTTTTTTTCTGTGTCCCAACCGAATCCTCATATCCCTTATTTTGCTCACCTTAATTATACATTCGACCGTCTCTCCCTACACATACGTCCTCTCTCTATTTGTGCTTACATCATTAACCCAGATACAACATAGTAATCGAATGATTTTCATAATCAAATGCTAATCGAATATGACAATACAAGGATAATAGATTCGCAATCCTGATTACAACTGAATTGGGCGAATTGCGAGATATCATTCGGACCCGGATTACAAGTGATCATTTGATTTTCGTATTAGGAGCAACCACTATGTTTATAATCAATACAATCGATTACGCGTCATAATCAAATGAATCGATTGTGGTCACTCTATTATACCTATCACCATTATATCCTCTACATCTCGCATGTCCTTTCGGGATACCTCATCATTGCCCCAGACTCCCTTCTCTTCTTCGACAGAGCAACCGGGGACTGAAAAAAGCGAAGTTAATTACGAAAAAAACGTCATTCCGCAAATATTCAGCGGAAAACATTCCGTCTGTCCGACGTGATGCCGCGCAAAGCAGCGCAGAAAGACCCGTTCACGCCGCCTGCTCCATTACCACATCCCGGGCTATCGACGGGCAAGCGGCCGGGCAAAGCCTAATTCTGACGTCACGGGCGGGCTTAACCCGAGATTAAAAGAAAACAGTGGACGGGCGACTGCCCGGATCTTTTCTCTCTCCGACTCTTTTTCTCGGAACGAGGTCGGTCAGCCCGGCGTGGGAGGCGCGCACTGCTCCGAAATTGGTCAAAACGCGCGCACTGCGAGGGTGATAAACGAAGACCTGCCGAGGCAACGAAAGTGCACACGGACTTCTGGATGAGAAGAGTTACGGAATCGCCTTGGAACTCACAAAATGCTCAAATGTTATTTTTATAAATTTTATTCAAGAAACGATAGAGATAAAACGCGGAAATTATGCTATCATTTTGGTAGGAATTCAGCTCCACAATTGATCTGTCTCTTTTACAGAGTAAGAAACAAGAAACACTTTGAGTACGTACACAAGGGGATTCATTCCCTTTCATATTATATTGTTATACATTTGTTACAATTTTCCCTAATAATAATAATAATAATAATAATAATAATAATAATAATAATAATAATAATTGCATTGCCTTATTTTACGTGGCGAGACTCAGGCCATGAGGCCTGCTATTCCGTCTGACCACGCCAATTTCGCTACGTTCCTTTCACCAACGAACGGAGAAAGAAGATATTGCATGGGCGACAAAACAGGCGATTTTGAATTTTGCTCAGAGGCGTCACTTAGGCTTGAGAATCTTTTACATGCAGTAAATCAACTAACATGGGACAGCCGGCTTTACTTCCCCTCCGAAGGAAGGCGTACAAAAGATTTTTTTCGCCCCTCATTGTTTCAATCGGGTTTGAACGCGCGAACTTGGTTATAGCAGTCCGATACGCTAACAGTTACACCATCGCCCCCACAATAATAAGTATCATTAAATGCTTACTTCGAAATCGGAAACACTTTGGCACAAGCCTTTTGCCTGAGGAGTGAGTTGGAATTTCATACAAGCCTGGATGTTTTCTGGCGATCGTGTCGAGTTAGGCCAGCATATTTGATAGGGCAAGCCTTGCGCTGCATTTCGCACCACACGAGTCATTCGCGCGGTGCTGTTCCGACCCACTGGCCGCCGCTCTCGCCCGGGCATTAAGCGCCGATATCGCCGCGCGGGAATCAATGTTGCGCGGGCGGCGCGGCGCGGCGCGGGATGGCGGACGGCCGAGGAAAATAAATATATCAATTTTCGTTAAAACAATGACGACAGGCGGCGGTCCCACTATTTGCATATGAATCTTTCATCGATTCACGCTGCCAAGGGAGACCTGTTATTTCCGATTCGCCATGCACGCCGCGGAGACCGCCAGCGCCCGTCCAAAGCGCGTTGGGAGTGCGGGGCCCGGAGCGCGAGAGGGAACGGGGTGGGGGGTGGGGGTGGGGGGAAGGCGATGGTCGCGCATGCGCTGCCAGAGAAATCCGTCGGCCTTAATTGTGTCGCAGAGGTTTTTCGGGTTGATCGGTTCGGGGAAGAGAATCGGCGAGGACAGCGCGAATACCTGGCGCGCCGCTAGAGTAATGTGACGTAGTATCTCGCTTCGTAAAATTACGAAAGACGTTGAAATAATAATGCCTAACAGAAGCCGTAATTCGTACCTCATCTGGCGAAATTACTGGTTGGAATCCGTGTGTGAGATAATAGGAGGACTGATTCCACAAAACATTGCAATTCAATTACAGGAGTATGCTGAATGATACATTGGGAAACGTTTGTTTGGGGATAATACTATAATAATGTCGTTGTATGGACACACACTTTTGAACCGATCGCGCAAGAGAGTGAAACGGTGGAGTGTGAAAAGATGGTGAATCAATCTCACATTAGGGAAAAACGTACGCAGTGACGCAGAAATCATTGCTTCATAACATCAATCCTAAGTGAGAGACGATTTTACAGGAAAAGTAAGAAATGCCCCAACACCTCCGTTAAAACATCCGAAGCAACACATGCATCAGTCCCAAAACGAACATTTTAACGTATCACCTGAGGCAGTTCCTTCTTTCTCCAACTATTCACAAACGGCAACGAAAACAACGTTCGCAGACGCAAAAGCAACAAAGTCCAAGTCCCTCTTACCAACCTACCCTTGCAGCTCCACACACCGCTTTGCCAGACCCTTCCGGAGCGCACGGTTGGCAAGCCCATCCCGCGCCTCGTAAATTCTTCCAGGGAGCGCTTCGAGGCTTCTGTATCGCGTTTTCAAATATGAATACCGTGCCCTTTTCACCCACTTTCGGAGAGCCGCGTGTATTAATTCATATCTATGTTAACCACCCATGAATAAAACAGAGAGGCTGTGAATATTTCAAACGCGATTTGGTTAAGAGCAGGCCGCCGCCGGCGTGGAGCAGGGCGGAAGTGGAGAGGGGGCGGGGCGGGGCGGGGCGAGCGGGCGCGGGGCGTCGCGCCGCGCCGGAGCGAGCGCCGCGCCGTCTACCGACGCCGACGCGTACCGACGCCGGGCGTCGTCGGAGCAATCGGCTAATGGGAGCCGTGCTGTGCGGAACGCGGCGGCGGTAGAAGCGACAGCAAGGCGCCAGCCACGCCAGCGGTGGCGGTGGAGATGGCGGCAGCGTCACTGGAAGACGTCGGCGTAGCAGGCAAGCAGGCAGGCAGGAGGCGAACGGCCTACTCCGAGCGCTGACTTCCCAGTCCCCCTCCTGCTTCCGCGTTGGAAGAGCCAAGATTTACCTCCAAGCCTTGATATAATATTCAATCTCCCGCCGGAACACGCTCTTCCTAAATAAGGTTTTAATAAATGATCGCGCTAAATGCGGGCCGACTGGGTCGCGCGACCGACGGCCGCTTTAAGGAGAGACTGGCTGGCGGGTGCGTGGGCGGCGCGAGGCGAGGCGAAGCGAGGCCAGGCCAGGCCAGGACAGGCCGGGGCCCGGTCTGTGTGGCCTACTGCTGCGCGCCGGGAGGAAAGCTGATATGGGATCGACCGTGGTTGCCAGTGTTCCCGCAAAAAAAGAGGTGTTGACTAAACAGACAACGAACTTGTTTTTTGCGAAGGAGCAAAATTTAGATTAAAAGCTCCACGTAATGAACACTGTTGGCCGTGTCTTCATGCTCACAGTTACAAAAAATTCCAACGAATGGTTTAATCGTAGACAGGATATTATTACTTGCGAATTTGAACGGCATGAAGTTAGGCTAAATCAGAGTTGGTTCATTTTCTCCATCTACGAGTGCCCAACACATTATTATTAACTATATCGGAGAGAAATACAGTGACTTTTAAGGTGAATCCTTCATAGCCATATCATATTCTACTTAACTTTTATTGCATATTATTTTGCTATAATATTGTACGTCTTGTGTATATTCCAACACACTACAATGAAGTACTTGTATTGCGGGTTTACGGGAATGTATAAAATCGAGACTACATCCAGCACTTATTTCGTATTGGTCCGTAGCAAAGGTTCCGTAGGGTTTCCACGCTCCTTAGCGTTAGAACAGCCTAGCGGCTGGGCCGCACCCTGCGCCCTCTCTCTTTCAGCGCGACGAGGGCGGATAAGGTCGTGGGAGGTCGCGAAGGGGAGACCGCCTCGGAGACGACTACCTGCCACCCTCCACTCTTCTGGGAAGGCAAGCCACTTCTCGAACAACCCCTACAGCCGAGAACCCTACAGGCTACTGTGAGGAAGCGGCAACGATGGGTGTGGTGGCGGTTCTTGGTTGTTGTTTTTTTTTTTGTTTTTTTACGTAGTTGCCTTGGGCCTATCTGCTAGACGAGAGGAAGATTAATGATTCTGCGGTTAGCTCTGATCAAAACATCTACGCAGAGAATTTACGGGTTTTCATTAAATCCACCAGTAGAGGAATTAATGGTCTTTAAAATATGTAGACAATATTATGCTGAATTATACTATTACGCTGGGTAACTTTATTTCACAGATGTACACTTAAAATAGCCTTACGTTCTCATAATTCTTGCACAATATATAATTTTAATTTTCTCAAAAGTTATTGTTTGAATTCTACTTTACTTCACCCTTTTAACATGATCAAATCATTTAAATTATTAATGCCGAATATACTCTGCAATTGGACGTTTCTAATTCATTTCCTCTCTTAAACGTTGGTCTAATACTGTGGATCTATAAAATCAAACGCACATCTTAAACAAACCTCACATAGAACTCACGTCCAATAATTAACTGGCCCGAAATGTACCCTTGTGATACTCCTACAATAAATTGCTCTCAAGAAGTAAGCCATCCCTCTAGCGTGGCTCTTGTGCGTTTCCCGCGCTCGTTCGCTGACACACAAAGAACCGGACGCGTGGCGAGACGAACGCTTCGAGCGGGCGAAAATTGCCACTCGACCTCTGGCGACGTCCAAAAGGACGGGGCTGCGTCGCCACCGTCATCGCGGACGGGCGGCGGCGGCGGCGGCGGCGGGGGCGGAAATATTTGCTGTATCGTCAAATTGGGCTTCCGCCCTCCGCCCCCGCCCTGCAACGGCCGCCCACGGCGCTGCTGGCGTGGGCGTGGGGGCTAATAGGCCCTATTGGGCTCAGGGCACGCAGCCCGACGGCGCCGACGGGGGCGGCTGCGGCGCCGTAACCCTCTCCGAGGACGGACATCCTCGTGGAGAGATCGCGGAACTACGATCGATGAGTAGCTATCACGTCCGCGAGACTGAGCGTTCCGTGAGTACGAATATAGTCCACGAATGTATTTGCGATATTTTTCACGCAAACTGATGGCACAGAAATCATTTGTAAGTGAGATATACGACGTGAAGTTTCAACCCTCTCCGAGAAGGACATCTTTGCGGAGGGATTGCAGAACTACGATCGATGAGTAGCTGTAATGCCCGCGAGACTAAACTTTCAGTGAGTAGCAAGATAGTCCACGGGAGTATTTGCGATATTTTTCACGCAAACTGGATGTACAGAAATAATTTGTAAGTGAGAAATATTACACGAAGTTTGAAGTTATTGAGGTTCTTGTGGAATATTTTAACGAAATTCTATTATTAAAATACATATTTTGCTCCATATCCCAAACGTGTTATTAGTGCGATTTCAGAACTTGTGATATTTCATAATAGGGAGCTTTTGCGCCCTCGATCGTTCAAGCTCTATCGATCGTCTGTGCATGCGCCGTTCAAGTTTCGCATCACTTCAGTGTAACTGTGCATGCGCAGAATATCGATAGTTCTGTCCGCTCTGGCGGGCACAATCTCCCTAATAGTCAAAATGCAATTTGTATTGGTCCGCAAAAACGTTTTCCATGGAAACCGTAGCGAAAACTGCAAAATAGCACCTTACTAGCAGGCCGAAAATATTTTTGTTTTCAGTTACAAAACTCTAGAGCACTATTAGTTCTCCAGGCAGTAACCAAAGACACTCGCGTTTTCTTACGTAATAAAGATCTGACTTTTCCACGCTATCTCGCGGAGACAAGGACTACTACGAGACGTGATGTTTAATAAACACACAAGCCAATAAGCAGAATGCGAGCGGGAAACCCGAGTCCGTGGAAGTCCACCATACGCACACACGCGTCCTCACTTCCACCCGAGCGAACCCAATAACCGCCCCGCCCCCACCCCCACCGCCCCAACGGCCTCTCGGACATCGAAGACAAAATACACGCGCGACCCGCGCCGCTGAAACAGAAGCTGCGACGCGCGGGGGCGAGGGCGGGGATGGGGGCGGGGATGGGGGTGGGAGGCAACACTCGACACCGCGTCGTGCGGTGGGAGAGAGGCGGGCGGGAAGCCCGCCAGCTGGACGCGACGCGGGTCCAGTTACCGTGTGGACCAAATGGGGCGGGGGCGGGCGACGCCGTGGGTTTTCGCGGGTTTTATCATCCCCGCGATTGGCTTCGGAGCGTCGATTAGGGAAGTGGAGGGGAAAGTTTTCGGTGTCCAAAACGAAACGAAAAAAATATATATATATATTTCGGCTTTCCGCACTCACGTCGTAGAGAGCGGAACTGAAAAGAAATATCGAGTCTTCTCCTGCACTAGAATACTTCACGAAAAGTATCTTTTGGCCAGTATTTAAGACTAATTTCTTATTTATTCTTAGACTTTTTATTAAAAATATTACAAAAATCTTTTTTACTTTTTGTAATATTTGTAATAAACAGAAATAACATATTTGTCTTAAATATTGGCCAAGGGATACACTTCAAAAAGGACTACAAGAAAAATACGAAACTAGAATGCTTCACTAGGCAGTTAATTGTGCCCAATTAGTAAATACAGTTTGATTTTAATTACGTTGAACATAAACGCAGCCAAGTCTTACGGAATTACGCGATATACGCAAAACGCTTGAGGAATATTTCATGGATTGTGTGTAGCTGGAGGTTATAATGAACCCAAAAACGTTGCAGCATTGTGTTCATAATTTGCTAAATAAACCCATTATGATAAATTAGGCCCTGATTATTAGAGTAACTAATAAAGTGTGCCGAATTTTCACTCCCAAATTGTAATTTTCTACACTGCCAATTATAACCTATCAATATAATGAACCATCAAGCCAGCAAAGTTTAAACTCAAACAGAACTCCTGGGCATTGTTTAACACAACCACCAAATATTTTCTCATCCATCTTATTAATTGAAAATCTTAGGGCACATAATCCTGCAGTCTGAAAATTAATGTGAAACTAGGAATATAAATTGAATTACTATATTATTGAACCTTCACAACACATCAAATCATGAATGCGATATAGCACTGTTAACGTAATGAATCGCAAAACGATATCCTATTTGTTTTGCGAGTTACGATGACTCAAAATTTTTCGTCAAAATTTAAACGTCTACAATTGCACCCAAAATCTAGTGTCGAGACTATCGAACGCCACTTTCCCCCTTTTCCCCTTCGAACAAAACATCAAATTATTAGTGCAATGGAGCACTGTTAACTTAATAAATCGCAAAACGATATGCTACTTCTTTAGTGTGTTACGTTGATTCAATATTTTTCAACACAAATGAAACGTCTGCAACTGCACCCAAAATCTGGTGTCGAGACAATCGAAAGCCACTTTCCACCTCTTCCCCTTGGAGTAGGTGCGTTACTTATCCCCCACTCCTGCCGCCTGCACGCGGGCGCCCACTCGGGCAACGCCGAGCAGGGTCCCCCCACCCTCCGCGGCCAGGGCCTGCGCACCTGTGCCAGCGGCGCTGCGCCCGCCGCCAGCCGGTGGAGCCATCTGGCGGCGGCTGCCGGCGCAGCACGGCCGACGCCGCGCCGGGAGTAACGAACTACACCTCGCCGACAGCGGAGCCAGCGGCCGCAGCGACGCCCAGCGGGAAACGACGCCTATCAACACTTGTCAATCCGGCGCATGTTGCTTTTGGAGAAACGGAAACGAAAATAACTTATTCGACGTAAAATATATAATAATTTTGATTCACTTCCTATGGTCTTTTGGTCGATATAACTAGTAATAACTAGTTATATCGAAATAAAGTTCACAATTTTTACAGTTTACCTATTACCGACTGCAATGAAATGTGAATTAAATTTTATAGCACGAAATGTTGAATAGATTTGTGATTTTTGCCTGATTATGGTATTGTCCGAACAATCAAACGAAATACGTTGCTCCGAAGTCGGTAGCGTTGGGACGCCGAGCTGTGAATGATGGATACTTTTCCAACCAGGCAGTTACATTTTTATGTAAGGAAAGCCTACATATGTCTAATTTGAAGGGCACAATACAATAAATTTTCTCCTTAAAAGCAAAACTTACGATTTCAAGAAAGTAAAGTTCGCCTCGGAAATGGTGATCGTACGGTATATATTTAGAACACTATTTGGAATGAAAAGTGAGTAAATGTGATAGAAAAAAAATTTGTAAGAATCTGCGGGGAATTTACGCGACCTAATAAAGCAGACTAGGCACAAGTCCAAAGTAGCGAGAGAACTGTGCGGAAAAGGCTGACATATCAACGATTTTTCAATCGGGCAACGATTTCTTTTCGATACAAGGAACAGGGACGAAAAACCTTTTATACGCCTCTATAATCTACTTAGTTAAAAGTTCTGCGGTTTTCCCGCGGCAGCTTACTCCAAGTAGCTAACGACGCGTATGAACACTTGATATGGAGTAACGGTTTTTTTCGATTAAGGAAAGAAATGAAATTTTATGAATCGTAATAACATGTATTTCCGAAGTCGATTATGATTTAAATTAATTAAAATAGCATCCCAGATCTCGATCGCCTATCTTATAACTACCTCCAATGAAATTGAAAAAGAACGACAACGAAAGTGTTTACTTTCACACAAAAGTGTTGTTTTCATACAATATATTTAGATTTTCTTCCATCTCATCAGTTTTTTCCGTTTCCCTGGGTATTTATTTGAATAATTTTACCTTAATCATTTCACCACGAAATACCATGAAAATGAAATCTCATTGATACGTCATTAGAAAGCATTTGTAGGATCATATAACACGATAATCAGCTTTATCTGTTAAGAACTCATCGCTACGAATAATCTTGAACTATGTTATCAGTTCTTTCAAGATATCGAGTTTAAGATTATTTGTTGATTTATTTGTCCAACCTAAAAAGAACTCGCACACCTGTTTCGATCATTTGGAAACCGTTACCGTATGTATCCAAATTCGGAAGAGGACACCCAAACCTTCTAAAATCTCCGCTTCCCTTGGTGTGGTGCGTTCCTATTCATCTAGCTATACCTCCGGCGATCTGCCCGAAGTGCAAATGATTCTCGCATTAGGAGCGCCTCCTTCGCATTCAAACTCCGAGAACCGTTGCGAGTTTCTCAGAGAGCGTCCTACTGCCACAGTACCGTAACGTTCAAACATTGTAACAAGTGAATCCCAAGAGAAGATTTCGAATTACTTCCTCGTCAGGCTCAAAATCTACGACGCAGAGGTCAACAGATCCAAAGTACATGGCTCTTCTGACACAGAAACGACTCACATTCACTCATTTCGTATCCATCGCGAATTTATAAAAGGAATAAAACTAATTTTCCCGCGATCACTAGTTAGATACAAAAGTTGAATTCACTCCTCTACAGGAATAATGTCTGAATTAATATAATGGTGAATAAATATAATGATATAATCAATATCACGACAATTTTCATTTTCAAATATTCACGACAATTTTCACACGTTTCGAGAAATATATCCAATTCGACTGTAACATCACCGTAACAGGCCGACCGAAGAATTCTGTTGCGAATTACGATTTTCATTTGATACAGAAAAGTGCGCAATCAAAAAACGTCAGCACAAATATTAGGAACATTTAGTTACTCCGTATAATGAACTAAAACTCGTATTTCTTTCTCAAGTTTGATTAAATTAAGACTTTGACGTCAAATACGCAAGTCTCGCTTCAAAACGAAATCGGACACCTAACAGCCAGGTATTGGAAGAAAACGATTAAACATCGCTACGGACCTTAGCAGGTTAACTCGTAGTAGCGTACAATACAGGGAACACCGTTCGCGTTGTTTCTCGTCGTTTCTGTCTTTACATACAGAAATGTTTCCATTCGTAGAGTAAACCAATATGTTACGCAGTTATAATTTTCAATCTAAATTATACGCGAGGCGCAAAATAGTTCAAGTTTTCACCAAACTGCAAAAAGTTTAGAAATAATATTCCATAAAGCTTTGTTTAAACAAGGCTCGACATAATAATTACTAAAATGTACTGGTAAGAAAAAGCGTTGTATTATGTCAGTTAAGACTGCGCAAATATACTCGTACAATAGGTACGGTGCTGAATATCTCAAATGCTCCATAGTTCAAAATTTCTCGAACAAAATTTACATTGCGATTTACTATCCGACTAAATAAAACTTGCGTAACGTAATTCATGTACGAACCTATCGATCACAGCTTGAGCCCTAAAACTTTAGGCCGAACCGCGCATCGGAGTATGTGCCATCCTCAGAAAACCGTCGCCGAACGTGTCTCTATTCCAGACTGCATTTCTTTTCACATACATTAATATTCTGAAACGTGGATAATCTTCGACATATCCTACCTACAGATCATAAGAATTTCCTCCACACGACCAAAGATGAGACCTGCTTTACGCGTCGCAACTAACGTAAGGCTAAAATAACGAACTTAAATTTAATATTTGTCGTAAATGTCGAGAAATACTCTATATAATAATAAAAAAAAACATTTTCTTTCAATATAATTTCAAAAATGAGTCTATTGAAACAATTTTCCTCAGGGTCTTAACTCGAAAATAGCAGATGTAATTTTTAACGTAAGTTCAGAACCAAACAACTGACTGAAATCTTTTATAACGTTTCCATCACACATATTTTCGCCGTTATGTTCGAATAGCGTCTCAAACAGGGAACCTTCCGTCGTGAAGACGTTAATGGCGTACCAAACAAAAAGAGTCGGTACTCATCGTAAGTTAGGCATGCCAAGCCGACTAAACAAAACTCACGTAGGTGTGATTCGTGGACAAAGATATCGATCGTAGCCTGAGACCTAAAACTTTAGGCACCGGAGTATGTGGCGTCCTCAGAAAACTGTCGCCGAACATATCTCTAATTCCGACTACGATTGGGTTGAAAAGTTAGGTATGCCATATATTTTAATCCAAGTAATTAGATAACGTTAAATTTAGTTCGTTTTTAAGACAAGGACCCTTCCATCCCCTCTAGCTGCTCATAGAGCAGTGGCTCAACATGTAAAACGTTGAGAGTAGTAAATTGCCGCCTTCACAGGGTTACTGTGGAGGGAAAAGAAATTTAAAAAAAATAAAGAGTACTCACCGTATTGCACGTAGACCTTGGGGGCGACGTCCTGCACCCAGGCCGCGGCTTGGAGCGCCTGCAGGGCTGCGAGGAGCACGGCGACGGCGGCGCCCAGCCCTCCTCCGCGGCGGCGCAGGGGCGGCGGGGGCGGCGGCGCGACGGCGGCGGCGGCGGCGGCGGCGGCGGCGGCGAGCGCCATGGCCCGGCGGCGCGGCGCGGCGCTGCGCGGCGGGGGCGGCGACTAGTGCGCGCGGCTGGCCGGCAGCGGCGTCGAGGGCGGCGGGTGGCTGGGCAGCAGGAGCAGCAGCGGCAGCGGCAGCACGCTCTTGGCCCGCGGGCTCTGCAAGAGCGGGACGCGCGCCCGGCCGCCGCTTAGCACACAGCGTCTCCACGCACACAGACAGCACTACGCAGGCCACATGCACTGGCGCGGGCGGGACACACTACGGGAAGCGACTACGGCCGTGGCGGGGGAGTGGAAGAGAGGCACACGCAGCGGGGCGGACACGAATCGAAAAGCGGGGCCGGGCCGGGATCGGGCCCTCACGGTTTTCTGCCTACTGAAGCGAAATTTTTAGGGGCATGCACTCAACACTACGGGTGTTACATAAACAAAGCTCACTGTTCACACAATATGATAAATCAAAGCATAGAAACACTCGTTGAGACATACTATTTCACTATACTCCTGCGTTTTCGTTGCAATCGGCGTACACCAGAACGCGTCATGTTCAAGCGTATTACCACTATACGCAAGAAGGCGATCAATACAAAAGCAATCACTAATACGTAGGAAAGTAACCACTGAGAAATTAAATGAAAGAACGAAGCTGCGTACGTTGTTTCAAAAATAATGCATCGGAGACGCAAATTGAAGATAATTTGATGTCAGATACCGCGAAGAAAGTTCATGAAACGATCATCGGAATCGTGTTATTCCTACAACGAATGACTAACCCGTAAAGGCGGGAAAATACTAACACATTCTCATAAATACGATGATACATAAAAATGGGGAAAAATTTGCGAAGAATTATCCTTCCCATCATATTATCGTTAAATAGATTTGTCTTTATTGCGTTCACCTGCTCGACTTCTGTGTTAAATCGAGTGAATGTCGCTTTCAAGTTCAACCTAATTCGCAATCGTGAACACAAGATACGACATAAATAAATCTCGAGATGTTAATTATTGAACATTTCATATTTCTGGTTGCTACAAAACAGTATTATTGAAACTGTGATTAAAGAGAACCTCACCAAACATTTAAAAAGCTAAAGTGCGCGTCATCATAAAGTTACCTTCGGTTGTATCGCGAAGCAATACACCGAGTAAACACAATCAACTGCCTTCAACATTAGGAAAACAAACACCTGGATATGGCGTTGTTTTCGTAACTCGAACTAGGTTTCTCTATAACTGAGGAGTTTGTACGCTATGTATCTACTGGAAAACACGTGTATTATACGTGGAGCATTTGCACCTGATAGTACTCGTATTAATCCACCGAAAAAATTTTATCGCTATTGATTAACTTTCGGGTAGCATATTCGAAGTAATTGCATATTACTTGCAAATACTGAACAATACGCTCAACCCAGAAATAAAATATAACCTTGTTTTTGGAGATAATTTCAAATTTTGAAAATTTCATTTAATAGTTTCCCTCTGAGATTTTATTCCTTAACAATTCGCATTTCTTAACTTTTCACTGTAAAGTAAACCCAAGAAATATTAAAAATAAAATTTAATCCCAAACAAAACTGTATTTCTTATCACATAATATTAAATTTTACTATTCACCCTGATTTATCGTTTAGTGCTACTCCGTTAGAAATATCGCCACATAAATAAAGCACCTGTGGCAGCCCCGCACAACTAATCTGCAACGGTTCCTGGCCAGAACTAAATTTTCCTTTTTTCTACACGTAATCCCGGGCCGGAAAAGGGGGCTTTTCAAGGAACCCTCCGGAGGCAACCGCTCGTTTCAGGATTCGTACCACAGGCTCTGCGGGCGCAGGTACCTGGGGCAGGCTGGCAAACGCGGGAACAACGCGGCTACGAAATCGCGGTGCACGGCCGCACTATTTCACCACAATATCTCCAACTTGACATGCGATATGCAAATAAACCTGTTTTTTGCGACACTCTCGAGTTTGAGTAGACATCACAACAGCACACTACGGTCGGCAATTCCATCGTTAATCCATTTTTTTGATGTTTTCTCTATCGTCTTACGCCGTTAATAACTAGTTGTGTTTAGTAGGTCTCGCTAAATGTTAAGTCATTAAACATGAATTTCGAAACTCTTAAGTTGTTCACTTGCTCAATATAAACAACGATACCTCCCATAAGCACATATGTTTATCTTCACAGAATTGGCAAAAATACGAGATCAGGGATTTGAAAACCACATCTTATTTATCTGTACATCCTAGTAACTCATCTTGATTTTAAACACACTTGACAACTACACACGTCTTACAATCCACTCGTCAGCACCAGGAAGCACTGCTGTCAGAACCCGGAAAAAACGACGGTTCCGTTGCGTAAGGGTATCGGCTACACTGCAGCCTGTTCTTCTCACTGTCACACTAAAAAAGATAAATAGCACCTCGATAAGCACTGGCACTGATAGAAGTCATCATCACGCAGACTTCGTTAGCTTATATCCTCAAGACACAAAACATCGTATATCATCGTACGTCGATGCAGCGTACAAAATCATAAAATTCACTGGTACACTTTAAGAAAAAAAATTAAATAAACTTAAAAAAACGTAACACAGTATCCAGTAAACGAAGAGATGAGAACTGTTATCTTCCCGTAGTAAAAATGCGATGTGGAGGTGTGTAATCCAGTTGTTGTTGAAAGTACGCCGTCGATGGTCACGTAATCCAAACAAAAAATCAGAGGAACGGAACACAAACGAAACACAAAAACACAAGCCAACCAAAGAAAACAAACACTAAGGGGTCGAAATAAAGACTTGGCCACGAGGGCGCCACCGGAGGGTAAACAACGGCCCACTCCACTTCCCCGACGCGTCGCGTCGCGTCGCTTAGCGTCGCCTCGTCGTTGCACCTATACTCACATCGCCGCCGATCCGGTATCGCTGGCTGCCGCATTGACACACGCTACAGTCCGCGTCCGCACACATGAGAAGAGTACTACTTTCCCGCGCGTCGGCCACACAGTCACACTGCACGCACCCTCCTCCGTCCGCCTGTATCGGCGTCCCACGCTCGCGAGCCAACACCACACAGCAACTTCCTCGCGAGACGAGCTGCCGACTGAAGGGCGAGTGACGTGAGCTCCCGCCGAGCGTCCGTTCACGGCCGCGGCCTGCAACCGACTGGCGAGGCCCGCCGCGCCGCCAGAGCGCGCGGAGGAGGCGGCGGCAGCGCGCCGCGGTCGCTCGCCGCCTCCCTCGCCGCCGCCGCCTCCCTCGCCACCGAGGCGAGGCCAGCCGGCGCGGCTGGGCCCCCTCGGGCATTGTGCTCCGCTCGCGCGCAGCGGCGGCGGTGGTGGTGGTGGTGGTGGGGGCACGCGGCGGTGGCGGCGGAGGCGGCAGCAGCGGCCGCGAGGTCCCCCTGTGCTGGACCGCGGAAGAACGTGTGGGATATGATGATGCCCGCTGTGGATCATCGATCTCGAGTGAACTCTTCAATTAAGAGTCGCCATCTTTCGGCGGTTGGGAACTGTTCGATGTGGTAAAAGCGGATTCCTGTGTGGTATTCTGATTCACGAAAACTCTTGTGTGCGAACATGTTTCTGTCGCAGTGTCGGATCGATAACTTGTCTTTCAATAAATGGATAGGATGGATGTTGACTGAAATATTCAGAGTACTGTTTTTACTAATTAGTGGAGGTATTCTTCGAACGCAAAGATGAAAGTTACATTGTTTGCTATACAACTGAAAACCACGATAGAAATTATATTCTGAACTAATTTATTCAAACAGTGAGCTGTTGGGACTTGCATGGTCCTGATATTTTATTGTTGTTTTTGTTTTTATTATCTATTTCCCGTTTACCAATGTCCAACATTTAGGACACAGCTTCAGCGGCGGCGGAGCTCCAATGGCTGAAATGGGCAATGGCAGTGACCACAGAATTGGACTTCGGAGGAGCGTGTGAGATCTGCTAACCGATTCTCGCGAGTGTACTGACTGCTGTACTCAGGAAGGAAAAGTGGGATTGTAAAGTGTTCGAGTGGAGTGACTGTGGCAGTTGATTTCTGTCTCGGGAAGGTTCTGTTCGCAAGAATGTTTTCGTTTTCGCCTCAAAATCGATATCTGGTCGCCCAAAGACGATGCGATGGATGGCGAAGATGGATGCGATGGAGGCGTTGTGAAATGTTTAAAGAATTTTTAAATGATTGATTTTCTGAATTATTCATTATTAATGTAGTAAAAAATGTAGTAATTATTAATGTAGTCAAATTTAAAAATATACTTTATTCCATTCAGATCATCACTAACAATACTGAGACAGTTATCTTTATTATTATTATTATTATTATTATTATCATTATTATTATTATTACTGTTATTATTATTATTGATATAAGTATCATCATTGTTAACACTGCTATTGGCTATGGTGTAACATTTAAGTTATTATAATGGCTTATATAGTTTTTGTTATATTTATTATTATTATTATTGTCATGTCCGTTATTCAGTGTAGTGAAGTGAAGTGTTAGTGAAACTAGAAGACAATTTAGGGGTAACTAGAAAATAATTAGAACTAGGATATCATCGTCTAATTCTAATGGTAATTCGAATTTTAAATGGTTGTAATCGATCTAATTCTAATTGTTATATGGTTGCCATCGATCATTAGCTCAAAGCAAACTATAAAAAAATTTATATTATTCGAATGCGCACTATTTAAGATGAGTATGAAGCACTGTGTATTTACACAATTAAAAATAAATAAAAATATATTTCGGTTTAATGTGGAACTTATGAAATATTTCAAAATATTAATTTGTGAAAATTTGAAGAATTTTGGATAAATATTGTTAAAATTTTAATTTTCAAGACGATTAAGAAAAAGTACACTACACAAGCGAATGGTATGTGGATACAAACGGAAGTGTGAATGCAATATTCGGAAACAATCAGAAAAATGAAGACAGTTCACGCAAATTACGCATTCATGTAACGTATTCAGAGCATTACTCCAGGTACAAAGTGACGTGTATGCCGCAATGAAACACATTTTGAAATGTCTTTTCATGTGAACTTGTTGCCTGCTTCGAAACTGTTTAGAAGTACTTGCTCCTAACGAAGTAGCGGCGGTATACGGAGGTTTCCTGTTTCACCGAAGTAAGAACCGGACTTTCTACATAGGACCCCTAAGCATCATAAGTTTCTGGGGCGAATCGTAACTAGCGAAAGTTTTTTTTTCTATTGGACTTTCAATAAGTTGTCTTCAGGTTTTGTAACGATAAGTAATGTCGAATATTACACGTGTTAATTGAGAAGGTTGTTAATTCAAAGATACGTAAATGCAGACTTAGTAGTCCAAATGACAAAAAAAAAATTATAATGCACATACAGACTTCAGTTTTCGTCAGTTCCTTTCAATAGCTCGTTTACTAGAGTTACTAAATATTCGGACACATTTCCTTTTCTTCAGGAAAGAAATTTATTAGTAAATTGGTGCATTTTTTCCGCTCGTAGTTGAATAATCTACGTGACAGTTTCACTTAAGAGGGTGGCAGAATATTCATAGACGAAAGACCTAAGCCGTAGTACGTGGCCTCACAAAATGTAATCTAATTTAATGTTAAAATTAATTTAATTTTATTCAGTTCTTGATTTATTATTTAGCATGATGCTCAAATTTATGTATTCTACAAATCGTCAGGTTGATCATAAAACAGGTTTTCGTTGAATGCTGCCTCACGGAAAAGGAAAAATAATATATATTTTATCATGCAAAGTGATTCACCAGATATCTTCGTTTTCCTTACTCTTAATAGGGATTTAGGGATTATCTTAATATATTTTTACGAACGTCACCGGATCACATATTGGGAATGCTGATATAGAGTGCATTTATTCTGCCACGTCAGTTTTTTATCTCCAACATTCTACAAGATGACAGCAAAAAAATAAATATATTTCCACGATCTGTCTATACTTCTCTCTCTCTCCCCCTCACTCTCTGTCTCTCTCTCTCCATCTCTCTCGCTCTCTTTCTCATACGTTACTGCCAGCGTGCCGTTAATAAAGTCGGGGACCAAAATTTTCTTTCAGGCATTCAGATCATTTCGCTTTCTTTGCATTTCAAAATATCCAAAGAACGTGTAAAGAGCGGTGGGCAACAATGGAACGTCACGCGGTCTCCGCCATCTTAAGAGTTTTGTTGGCCACCGGAGCGTGGCTCGGGCCCAGTGAAGGGAAGAGCGAGCACTCTAAGGGGGCGGAGAAGAGAGCGAGCGGCCAGTGGAGTATATATAGAGAGAAGGGGAGCGGAGAAGGGGGCGACGACGAGTTTGAAAATCCCCTGTAAGTCACGCACCCGAGCAGCAAGACATTCCAGCCTACCTGTAGGCAGCGTGGCGAGAAACAGGCAGGAAGCAGGTATATATTCCCAGCGCGAGCCGCTGACGTGGTCTGAATTTTGGGGAGGGCCGGGATGAATAAATAAATAAGTTAAATAAGAAAAGTGGTGCTTGGCAGCGCCTGCTAAAGGAACTCGCCTGCGTCCACGCAACTGGTATCCACAACCTTTTCTTCTCCCGCTTACCTGGGTTCGTTCTTCCAATTATGGCTGCATGTCGTCGTTTCGGGGGCGACTATTTTAATTCTTTAAAAATGTGATCAACAAAGTGAAAGTGAACTGTTTTGGGTGTACACAGTTAATATCAACAATGAACCCTGTGTGGTAACCGGTTTATTTCGTAGGTTCCTTCTCGTTTTGATTTATTTTAGTTATGGTGTAAGTCTTATGGTAAAATGGTATTTTTGGGGTTTCTATTACTTTTTTTACTATCCCGTGTCCTGACGGTGATGGAATTCTTGACACTAGCTACATAGATAGAATTCGGTCGCTGTCTGAAGGAGAATTCCAGTGGCCGGCTGCTCTCATCGTATCGTATTTTTTCGATCAATACTAAGCGAATGCGGAGGCAATACCCTAACAAACGGGCAATGGACGGCGCGCGATCTTTCTTTCCTCATCCTTGACCCCCACCTTCTCCCTACCATCCATGTTCCATGTAAAATACAGATAATTTTTACATTTTTTTATGTTGGACTATAAACTGTATTATGGGTCATTCATAAATTACGTATCGCTAAAGGGGGAGTGAGGGGGTCTGAGGCAGCGAGACGCTGCGTTACTTAGAGATAGGGAAGTGCGTTACAAGGGGGAGTGGATATTGAAAAAACTCGAAATTTGCATTACGTGATTTATGGACGGTCCCTTAAAGTTTTCAGGAGTCTTTTTCAGAAGTCACTCTAAGGTCAGATTTGTTGAATGATTTCAGAATTTTAGGGAATTCGTGCATGCGCAGTGTGGGATCAGCTGGTCATATAGATTAGGTGGTTACACTAACCACGAACCACCCACCACCAACCACCAACCACCCATCCATGGCAGTTATGCCATGGATATTTTTAAATTCTTAAAAGATTAGGGTAGGTTAGTAATCAGTTCTACCTTTATCTAAATTGCATTCTTGGTTCCGTTCGTCATTATCGTGTTTGATTTGCGATAACTTCTGCATATGAATGATGAGCTTGTGTACACTACTATTGGTGTGACATAAATACTGCAGTAAAAGATAACTTACTGGAAACCCCAGATATATTCTGAATAATTGGAAGATGTATTGGAGTAATTAACATTACAGTGAAACCAGGTTTTGATGTTGTTTTTACTTTTACATTTCTTCGAAAAACGTTACTCAAAATTTGGCGTTTTACCTCTTTAGTTGCATTAGAATCAATGGTCAAAAATAACATTTTTCTAAATGTCTCTAAATGTTACAAATACAAAAACGAACGTTGTTTAAAGTTGATAACCATGGATCTCACCTGTCATTGGAAATCTTACAGTTAGCATCAAAAGTTGGGGTGGTGATTGTGGCGTTCCCACAGTCCATACCCTTTGATCTCTCCCTATATTTTCCGTTCAAGTCTTATTAAAACCAAGCAATCCAATATCGGTTCATCTACAACCCTGGAAAAGGACGACTTTTATAGTATTACAGAATGTGTTGGATAGTCTTATCCTAGATCATTCACCCATTACTAGTGGCGTCAAGAAATCGGGAATTTCATGTTACACTTTAAAACAATCTTATTTCTTTCTGTAATGAAACAATAAAATGCAAATATTTTTTAATCTTTTTAACACATACTTTCAACCTTAAAGGGTATAAAAAGTTGATAATCCAACGTACATTAGGGTCCATGGAACATTACGATTTTGTACTATTGATCTCTTCTCAATAAAATGTAAATATAATTTTGTCTCTAATTGTTTAACTTTTAAAATCTAAAAAAATACATGAAGAGTAGGAATAATGATGGTATCAAGAAATACTATTTTCCATTGTGATATTTTTAAAAAGTTTTTAAAATTGTGATCCAAGATACAGCAATCTCTCTTATACATAAATATTACACAATAGTTTGATTATAGACATATTTTAAATTGATTTTGCAATAGTGTAACATTTATGGTCATTTGAAAAAATGTCCTTGCAACTTGAATGTACTGAAGCTGAAGAGATAAAATGTCAAGTTTTGCGAAAGGTAGTTCGAATAAATATAAAAATCAAAATAACATCAAAACCCTTTTTTCATTGTAATGCGAATTACCCCAGTAGGAATTCCAATTATTTAGAATAAATATACTCTTCCAAATGTACGTACTGAGAATGAGAATGTTACTCATATATTTATTTTATATAACGGTGTCTCAAACTACTTAGGAACACCTGAGATCTGCTTTTAATTGCAAATCATGTCGAGTGATTTTTCTCCAGCATGAACACAGACTAGAACAGTACCTTTTTAAATTAAACTCGAGGAAAATTACGCAATTTCCCGAAAATAAGGGAATCGAACTGCTTTTTATGAAGATTTCGATCGACCTGAGAACTAAACAGGTGAGCAACAACATCGACCAAAGGCGAAACGCCCACCTACTTCCACTCAATTCATCTGAGATCCTGCGATAAGAGAGGGATTCTCGGCCGTCCGTACCTATACAATCTATGAGTCACCAAAAAAAATATTCTGGAGGGTTTCCTCTATGAACTAAACTAATAATACAACGAATACCGTTAGTCGGGGGTTTTGTGTGATTTACGAAACGTCTTTTATACAAAGCCCAGAAAATGTGCAACTGCTGGATACATAATTAGTTGCAGGGGTAATTCTTGAAAATAACAATTCCGACAGGAAAATGTGTTTCACATTTGTATGTCGGTTTGAAACAATCTGGCAGAAACATACCATTTAAAGAACGATTTTTAAGGATAAAAAATTAATCTCGGGAGACGAATGTCCATCTCGTAGAACTTCATACAGAACATTAACTGTGAATGCTTATGAGAGAGTCAAGCAGAAAATTGTAAATATTCTGAAAGAGATTATGCATATTTCTAAGGTATTATTTCAAATTAATATTATTTCAATATATATTAAAAATATATTACACAATATGTACAGTAGTTCGAAAATTACTTATAATATTACTATATGCTTAAAAGTTACACAAATATATTTGAAATGTAATTTTGCTTGATTGTAAGTGTATTGTTTCATGATCAGACTGGTATAAAATAGAAAATTAGAATTGAATGAAATAAAATATCTTCATAAGTTAAGAGTGGGGTGCATAAATACATTTTACTTAAAAGGGTGTCAACTAGTACAACAGCGTAATAATTCTGACATGATTCGCCGATAATACACGATGCGCGCGAATATATACATATTTTATAATTCAGTGAAAGCTTAATACAAAACATAAACAATTAATTTATTGTCGGGATTATTGACGTATTTTTATTGAATAATTAGCTTTTCGATGAATTTAATCAGCACCAATCATATTTGGAAATAAATCAGAACAAATAGCACGGAGAGGCTATTAAAGAGATCGACTTAATCAGATCAAATTCATTGGAATCAAAAGAACTGACGAAACATTTTAAAATTGAATATGCATTTTAATATAATTCAGTAAGTCCTACCAATGTGTATTATGAAATTCTTGGAAAATTCCTTTGAACGCGATTTAGGTGTTTTAATCCATGAATTAAATGAAATTTCGAATAAATAATTAATCAACGTAAATTCGATGAAGAGCAATCAAAACAAAAAGTTAAGACCAATTACTTTTATTTGTTGCGTTTAATCACAACAACAATGTCACTGCAGCTTAACGTGAAAACCGTAAAAATTAAAGCATCCGCGCAAAACAGGAAGCAGATATGATGAGACACGACAGGCGAACTTTTCGAATGAAACGCACCGGTCCAAATGCTCCGCCAGAGACTAGGAACCGTCACCAAAGGTTCCGTCGATGAAGTTCACCAAGTCCAACACGAAATGATTAATCCTTTCCCGCCCAACCCTCGATTAAATTCGCTTCGACGCGGGGCGAGATGGGGTGAAACGGGGGGGAGGGGGTACGAGTCATATCGCAGCTTGGGAGAGCAACCCAACCCACTCCCCACGGCCTGGAGGGGGAGGGGAGGGGAAGTGTGGAGCAACTCCACGCAGTAATGAAGGCATTCACAACCTGTTCCAGCACCGCACCGAAGCACAATGACGTCCACGCCAAACGATCCGCGGACCAGAACTTCGACTCTCCGCCGTCGAAGAGCCGAGCGCGGGTGCGACGCGACGAAAGAGACGGAGGGAACGGTCGCGTCGCGTCGCGTCGGAAAGAACAACTTTTCAACTCGAGAAATCAGAACACAACCAGTGTAAGGGAAATTACCCGGGCGGGAGTCATTTTGGTCCTTCCGAACGGAGAGGGACCTCGCGGCGCGGGAGAGAGACGGGCAGGCAAACGATCAAGAGACAAAGAGTAAAAGAGGGAACGACGCCGCTGAAAAAGAGAGACGGAGATAGAGAGAAAGCGGAACACGCCGAGAGTCGATATCGGCTGTCAGGGAGGCTGCCACCGAATAGTAATGACATTTCCGATATTTCAATACTTAAACCCGAAGAGCGCCGAGAGGTAATGGTGAGCTCACAGACTCATAGAGAGAGAGGGATGGAGAGAGAGACAGAGAGAGAGACGTAGAATGAGAGGTGGAGCGGAGGAGAGATGTGTGTCAAAGTAGGAAAGACGAAAGCTAGGAGTAAGAGGGGTCGGGGAAGATGAAGAACAGAAGTGGAGGGGATGAAGAGGAGGACGAGGTGGTGGGGAAGGGGAGGAGGGGGAGGGGCGGAGTAGGGGAGGGGAGGGGAGGAGGGGAGGGGGAGGGAGAAGGAGGGGAGAGGGAGGGGAGGGGAGGAAGGGAGGAGGAGGGGGTGGGGAGGGGATGAGGGGGGAGGGAGGAGGGGAGGAGTGGGGAAGGGGAGGGGGAGGGGTAGGAGGGGGAGGGGGAAGAGGAGGAGGGGAGGAGGAGGGGGAGAGGTGAACAATTTAAAACGAAGATGCCGTTCTTGCCGCTGGAAGACTTTTAATGACTGTGAAAGGGGAGGGAATTTGTACGGCCGACGAGGGCCTCCCCCCTCCCCGCCCTCGATTCCCCTCCCCTCTCCACTCCGCGTCGGCTGGGTGTTCTCTTCGGGAGTCGACTGCGTGATTCGGTCTCCGCAGCCAGCCAAGCGCCTAACCCCGCCACGCAAACCACTCTTCCGTAGGGCGACCTTTAAATCTGATTTTCTAATTACTGGGATCCTTCGGAATTTTAATCGCCGACTCAAAATGTTCGCCGCGATTCAATATTCTGCTGGGACCGTGCTCAAGAATTTTCCGAAAAGGGGACTTCTCCGTGGCTGAAATTATCAGTGGGTAAGGTGAATGCTGATTGGACGATGGTGAGATTGGGTGACATTCTTGAGGAATTCGAGGTTTTAGAACGAAATTATTTTGAAGGAGAGATTCTGGCATATTCAGTACGACTTGCAGCACTCGTTAATTTCAGAAATAAAAATGTACAGCTCTAATGATATAAGTGAAGTTCTTACGTAACGGCAGGTATTGCGGTAGTATCTACGATCTTTGGTTCGCTGACTGCAGGGTGAAGATGCTTTCCAAACACATAAACTTAATTGCAGCGTTATGTAACTTCTAGCTATCTCACAGTAATTACTTTCAACAGTTACATAGACTTGAACATGAACCCTTCTTTAAAAACATGTAGTGAGGGAATGAGTAGGTTTTTTCAGTCTTCTTTTCCTTTCTGTATCGTTCGAATATGAATACTGTTTCGTACTTTATTTATTAAACAACGTCACAAAACTACAAACTCCAGAAACATATGATCGTATTACGATATTTCTGCTTTTTTGCATTCTTCTAATTTCCTTTTGCTCCGAGCTAGTCTGTCATTTATTGCGACAAGCAACACTTCATATAAAGCAGTTCTTTTTTTCTTCTCGTGAATTTGCAGTCTCTAGCGTTGCGAAGAATTTCATTTCCAGAACTTTTAAGGAATTCATTTTTCCATTACCTTATCAGCAGCAACCTTTCCTCTTTGCCTGGGAAGTTTAAAACTACATCTACTTCGCGCAGTTTAATAAGAGCGTTCTCCTCTCACTTCAAAGATAACTTTTTAAACAATGCTTTTACCTTGGGGACAATATTCCGCATATTTCGACGCGTTTGGTGTTGGAAAAAGCTCTAATTATTTACTATTATCACAAAGCAACTAGCGAATTCATCGCATATTTTTTCACATCTAATCTTACGCCACGAAATTCTCATTTAGATAAGATTCTGCATTCTTTGTGTGAAACAGAGAGCAGGAAATAGATTAAAGTATTCACGAAGAGCGAGTACGTAACAGTCACGAGAAATAGAGGCATTGTAAAAAGCTAGGGAATTTAGAGATGTGTGCGAAAAATTAGAGGAAATTGACCATTTTAATGTATCAAAATATCTTTAACGTAACCTTTGACCAATTCAGCTCATAATTTCCCTTTTTGTTGAAAAAGTACAAAGTTCGCTTCATACACGTTCAATTAAATTTCCCTTATAATTTAGACTCTCGAAAGAATTCGAAGAATAAGACATTCATAAGATTCGAGGCAATCTCGTTTGTTCAAGGTCTCAGACTTAGATAGATCGTGATTAGTTGAATTGGTAAATCAGAATTTAGCTCAAGTTTGATTCTCAGATGAGAAGTAATGCTGAATGTCTTATGTCGTGGTCCTAGAAAAAAAGTACAAAAAATATCAAATAAACAATAATATAACACATAGCATGAAATTATTGCATTATTTGCGTCAGCTAATTCGTATCTAGATGGTGAAGTAGATGTTTTCACCCGAGGGAGACATCGAAACTCGAAGCTCTCTGGCACGTCCGGGTTGGAAGCCTCCTGTAATTGCGAATACTATTGCCGAAGGCTATTTAGATTTGATTACTTAAAAATTAACATTTCGAGAATGTTAATTTTTAATTTATGGATACATTTCAAAATTGCAACTTTCATTTTAATTCAACCAAATAATGTTTACATCGAGTCATTTTTCAGGTTTGAGCATTATACCATTTATTTATTAAATTTTCATGTCTTTCAGTTTAATAAATCTAATTCATAAATAATAGTGTTATTTGTTGTGTTGGTAGCGGAGTGGGCATAAAGTATTCAAAAGATCCGCGCGGACATAAAGTATCCGAAAGAACGCCAATGGTATTAAATATACCATTACTACGTGATTCGTTTGAGTGCCACTAACGCACAGTTCCATTAAAATAACTATTTTACTGGTAGCTAATTTCATATATTGAAGAATGGCCCGATGAACAAACAATGTTTCATTGTATTTGATGACGTTTAAAACCGTTACTTTTGGTTTTCTTGAGGTGTAAACTATACAATGATAAACATGAAATAAAAATGACATTGATAAAATAATGAAAATTACAAAAAATTCTAATAGCGAACTACTTTAAACAAATTATAATACACGATCACAGTGAAAAATCAGATGGAAATGTAAAATTGAAAGTCTTACGACGTATATATGTAAACCATATAACCAATAGTGGTCTTTCAGAAACTTTTCAGTTTTAACCCGAATATTTCTGATTTAAAGTACGTAGTATGAATATAGTTGAATCCCAAGGCAAAAGCGTGTGTTCGGTGGAAACAACACCGATTAAAGGGCAGCTCGCATCCCAGCGAGGGCATCGGCGGCCGCGGCGCGCCTAGCGGTGAAGCCGTGAGCGGTGGGTCCAGCGGCGGGGGCGGGGGTGGGGGGAGCCGGGGGGGGAGGGGGAGGGGCGTGCGCGCGGGGTCGCCGCCAGACTGCGCCCGGGGCGCATCCACCTGCGCCTGGCGGCCCGTTAGCTGCCCGGCCGCGCTGATTCACGGCGCCGCGCCGCTGGTCGCCTGCGTCCACGCTTTCGTTTTTCCCCGCGCCCGCGCCGGCCACCGCTTTCTCCCTCGCCGCCGCCGCCGCCGCCACCGTCGCGGCTGCTGGCAGTGCAACCGACGTCACCGCTACGGCCGCCAGCGTCACAACCCCTCTGCTGCCATCACTACCGCCATCTCCACCGCCATCACTACCGCCATCACAACCACTTTCACCACCGCCATCTCTACCGCCATCACAACCACCTTCACTACCGCCATCTCTACCGTCATCACAACCACCTTCACTACCGCCATCTCTACCGACATCACAACCACCTTCACTACCGCCATCTCTACCTCCATCACAACCACCTTCACTACCGCCATCTCTTCCGAGATCACTTCCTCCATTACCACCACCGTCACTACCACTACCGCTTCTGCCATCATCATCATCGCGGCCATTGCCACCATCATCGCCAGATTCACCAGCATTACTGCCCCCCCTCACCATCACTATCAACCCTACAGCCGACGCGCCGTTATCACCACGTCCTCCGGGTCCTCCGCGACCACCATCACCTTCACTCTCTCCTCCACAAATGAGATACCACCCCTACCACTACAGTTCCCCCCTCTACAGATATTAGATTATTACATGTCACTGTTTCCCCCTCCACCACCGGTATCTACCGTCGCCGCCACCACCCATCGTGATCACAATTGCCGCCACCAAAATTGCCACTGTTACTGGCTGAGTGCAGCCATCATCACCACAACAGCCATCTCCGCAGCCACCGCCTCCGCAGTCTTCGTTGCCACACACTCCGCTACCATCGCCTCGGCACTCACTCATTGAAATATCTTCACATCCAACGACAGCGCCATCTCTACCGCCACAAATCCCCTCAGAGACCCGATCACCACTTCTACATCAACATCCCCGCAACTGTCCGCTCTCCCTTTTCCCTCATTCCACTCTCTTCCCCGCTGCCGCCTCCCACCTCCACCGCCGCCGCCGCCGCCGCCGCCGCCGCCGCCGCCGCCGCCGCCGCCGCCGCCGCCGCCGCCGCCGCCGGTCGCGGAAAAGAAAACAACCGCTATTTGCCAGGCGGAACTCTTACATGCGCTTGAAAGTAAATGTTGGATTAGGCCGCACAACACCGCTGCCGTGGACGTGATTCGGTGGAGTGGGCTGCGAGGCAGGTCACGTCGGGTCGGAAAAAGAGGGAAGCACAATGACTCGCTGTGGCAGCCCGCGATTTTCCTCCCAGATTTCCCCGCGCCGCGGATTTTTGAGGGCGCTCGAGAGAAACGCCGTCCGTGCGATGCGGAGAATTAGATGAACCTGCAAGTATTTCTGCAAAACATCGCTAATATCACACCCGTCTCTTATTAGGATATATAAAACGAACCAAATGAAGTACACTGTACTGTCCGGGTGATAAAAAATACCTGAAGTGCTGCCCGGATGATTAAAAATTATCATAATCGTAATGAATAAATTATATGGTGTATCCCTGCCGTGCCCCTCTTCACCCAGCCTCATCTCTCCACCTTGCCGAGTTTGCTTCGATCATCGTGCCTGCCACCGTCATTGCTAAAGCCAGCTGTAAACAGATGCATACTATAGCAAAACTTCCAGTCATAATTTCGACCGACACTTACTCTGAACTTTATTGCGCTATTCCAATGAATCAAAATGTAGTTCGTAGGAAATTTTATGGCTTTTCAGAAACGTTTGATTTACTTAGTGAATTTTACGAAATATTATACAGGCAGTAATATTTATCTTGTATTGCCACGTGTACAAAATTTCATTAACATCGGAATAAAACTGTAGATTTGCATTAAAGAAACAAAATGTTTTGGTACGTGATAAAAAAATTGAAAAAACCTACATTATGCTCGCCTAAATATTCAACCTTTCTGTGAAAACCTCGTCGAAATCGGTTCAATCAATCCGAAGATAACCCCGAACCCACAATGAAACAAAAATCATTAAAACAATTAAATTCGTCTTTATGTCATCTAAAAAGCATCGTAGATTAGAAAAAGGCAATTATCTTGAACTCACCAACACTTCAGTTTTATTTATACAGAGATTATGGAAGGAAAAGTGACTTCAGAGCATCATTGTCGTTAAAACATAACTTCACTAGAGAGGAAAATTTACCAGCATGTTTGTCGATTTTCTAATTTTATGCGCCTCTGGTCATTTTAATTACGTTGATAAAATGTAAAATCATTGTGTCAAGTACTGCAAGAGTCTGATTTATTTCAATACCTATCTTACATACTTTTAGTTTTATTGAATCACAGTCCCCGGATGGGAGTAATGTTTTGGGGGAAAATGCACTTGCAGTTAAATGTACTGCGATCTTTTGAAAATACATTCGTTTTAAAGATGTGACGAACACGACCACCTTTGGTGAGAGTGTACACGAAATGTACACAGCGACTTCAAAGCTTGTAAGGTGTTTCAGCTTACTCTTTAAATACTCGGCGGTATCATATTAACCCGTTTTGCGCCAGTGGTGCGTATACGCACCATTTTATATAAGAATTTTTTATGGTAGGTATTTTTTATATAAATTGACGCAGTTTGTGCCATAGAAATATTGAATATCAGATGAACATATGAGTATTTTTTGCTTGAATTTATCTTCATGTAATGAAGGAGAAATAAAGTAAAATATTTGGTAATTTTCACCTGAAATGAAGATGGGTTTTGATTATTTCTTGTAATTTGAAAAAATATAGTTCTGAGTTTTATTTATGGTTGTCGATTATAACGAACAATTGTATTTTCATGTAATATTTTTGTAAATTATTTTCATTCTTTCATTTTCGTTAAATTGTTGTTTATTAACCATGGTGCGTCAACGCACCACTGGCCCATACCGTTGTATCTCCAGATACCTCTGCTGCCCGACCCTTCGAGTGTTGCTGCTAGGAATGTTATGAAAACAAATGCTCTACGAGCGAGGGGAGCGCGAGTCGAAACAAAGTGGGCTCTGTTCATTCCCAGAAAACTATTTCTAATGACGCAATAAAATTTTTTGGATTCTACAGTTGACAAGTTCAGTTGCTTGGTAGGCGCGAATGGAGTCTCACGACTACATGTTGCAAATTGGATATGTCAGGGGAGATAGAAGGTGGTGGTGAACAGTGTGTCCGATTGTAGGAGAAAATTAGTGTGAAAGTACATCGATTTTAATTAGCTTTACTATTTAACTGAAATTCATTAACATTTAATTTCATAAATAAATTATTCATCACATCTTACAACTTTCTAATTTCTTCTGGCTGTGAGGTAAGTGGTGGTAATGTTCATATAACAAAAATTCCGAAAATAATTTATTATAACGAAGCAGATAAGTTACGTTCCAAAATAGCGTATTATATAATTATGTTATTGCAGATGTTCAGTTACTGTGGTTTGACTACTGAAGAAATAACTGCAGAGCTCGAGGCTATTGATGTGGAATGTGCGGATGTTGTGATTCCCCTAGACGTTGATGATTTGCCATGAGCAGAAATAGATTTAGGGCAATCAAAAGAAATATACATTGCGCAGATAACAAGAATTTGAATTTAGATGATAGGTTCAGTATGTTGAGTCCTTTATTCAATCTTTTGGACAAAAACTTTATGCAGTTTGGAGTTTTTCCATATAATTTGTCCATTGACGAACAAATGCTTCCATACTTCGGACGACACTCTGCAAAGATGTTTATCAAGGGTAAGCCTGTCCATTTTGACTTAAAAATGTGGTGTCTGGCAGGAAGTACAGGTTATTTTTTTCAGTTTGGGGGTTTCAGTATGGGGGTTCAAAGTCTCAGATAAAGGAAACTACTTTAGGGCTTAGCGCTGATGTCGTCCATCATTTACTGAAAGTTGTCGATCGTCCAAACCATCACAAAGTTTTCTTTGGTAAGTTCTTTACATCCTTTAAATTATTCACTGTCCTAAAAGAACGAAGCTATTTTGCAACTGGAACAATTCGTGAAAATATAATTCCAGGCACTCCCTTCAAACCATCAAAAGTTGTAAAGAGGGAAGCAAAAGGATTTTACGATTTTTCTTTCGAAAAAAAATATAAAGAACTTATCGTAAGATGGAACGATAATTCTGTTGTAACAGTGGCAACAAATAATGGTAAGGTTTTGCCCTTAGGAAATGCTCAAAGATATGACAAGAAAGAAAAAAAAGCAAATACAGGTTCAACAGCCAAATGTGATTTCAGAATACAACAGGTATGTGGGAGGAATTGATTTGCACGACAATGCGGTCGCGAATTATTGCATCATTTCTAGGGGTAAGACATGGTGGTGCCCACTGTTTATCAATGCCATTGATAGCTCCAGTGTAAATACATGGAAAGTTCATTGTTTGGTATCTAGAGAAAATTTCACAAATTGATTTCAGGTCATATGTAGCTCGCACTTTACTGCAAAGCTTCTTCTTTCGGAATCAGTCCAAAAACACGGAAAACTGGCAAAAGCAGCATCATTCCAGAAATAAGGTTTGATAACATTGGCCACCTCATTAGAAACCATGAACAAAGTACCCGGAGAAGATGCGGTGTGTGTAAAAACCACACAATGTTTTTCTGTATAAAATGTGAAAAGTATCTTCATCCAGAATGTTTTGAATATTTTCCAAAAACTATTTTTTTTCTTTTTTCTAATATTATGTAAAACTTATATTTTTGTTTAAAATGATACAATAAATAAAAGTTTGTAATCAAGGAGTTTAAAAAATTTCATCATTTTGATGTAAATTGTTCTCTAATTAAGATCGCAGATACCCCACGAAGGGCCAGTGGTGCGTGAACGCACCATGCTGTAAATCATTGTTGGTTAAAGGAAAAAAATTTCTGGCAACATATATGTTCTATTTGTCAATAACTAAAGATACACACAGAAATTCAATACTTTTGTATGATTATTTCTGTCATTGGCCTAAAATGGGTTAACGTACTTGTAACTTTTATACCGAAACGAAGTGAGTTCGTGATCTCTTAGTGTTTTCTGTTTATGAAAGTTTATTTAATTTGCAAATATATATTTTGTTTAACTTTTAATTTAAAGAAAAGTACAACGTTCAAGAGAACATGACTTGAATGCACGTTAAACATAGAGAAGGTTCTCACACCAAGAGCTAAAGCTACTACTTGCAGCGTATACATGAAGTGGAGTTGGAATTCTTTTGTCATCTTGCAGCCAAATAAATAGTCTATCCCAATGCTAGACACGGGTCTCGAGCGGTCATTGCATCCGGTCGGATATTTTCGCGACTGATGCAGGACGAGCCACATGAAAATGGGAAATCGACACATCGGCCGTCCCTAAGGATACATTTGACGTTAGGAAGGGGAAGGAAGGCTCGTGCGGACTCCCAAGTCCTTTGTTGAGGGAAAGCTCATGCTTTCGCCAGGAATTCAACGGAAGGTACCTCGTAAACGAGCGATCAGAACTGTCCGTCTCGAGAATGGTCGTTTTCGACACAGTTATTTTGCTAGTGCCGAAAATCCAGCCATTATCAGGACACGAACCTAGGATTTCCCTGTTCCACACAGTTTACTGGACGCGCTGTCATTCACAGTAATTAATACACTTTACGAGCGAAAGCGGAAGTTAGATCGATCAGAGGATGAGGACACAGGTTGAGAACCCAAGATTCGACTCATCCAATCAACTATTACGAAGACTGAAGCGAGGTGTATGCGGTGGCTGGCTGGGGGTCATACGGAAACCAAAAGAAGAGCCGAATATGCAAAGGCACACAATGCATCCAACAATTTTTGTGAAGTACAGTAAACCTTTATTAATACGAATTCCAGGAGACCGAAACGATAGGGGATTCGTGTTATAAAAATTCGTGTTATCCGATAATTGTACGTGTCCGTATTACTGTAATCCCTTGCCTGGTCCGAAGTTTTGTTCGTGTTTCGGTGAAATTCGTGTTAGGCGAGTTCGTGCTAACGCGTCAACGTCAACGTCAACAAACTATAAATGAAAACATGTCCAAATGAAAATAATCTCATAAAGTGCTTAAGTCCTACTGACGGTATGCTATCAAAGTTACGGTTAATTTGGAATAACTAAAATGAATAATGATGAAATAATGAAATAAATAGACGTGAGAGTGCGTGCGTGCAGGCGGGCGTGCCGTCGCGCGGGCGGGAGAGAGAGAGAGCGCGAACGGCCGGCATGTGTGAGAGAGATGAGGGTGAGGAGGATGGGATGGTGATAGTCACTCTCGGATAGTGTGACGGTGAGGTGATTGAGAGGATTTTGGAACAGTGAAGATTGGAAAAGGATGCAGAAAAAAGAAAAATGAAGAGTGTTCCAGAGCGAGAGAAAAGAGGGAGTTGTGGAAATGAAGAGAAGGAGAGAATGAAAGGGAGGCAGAGAGAGAGGATAATGAAGGAGAGGGGGACACGGAAAGGCGCGAGAGAGAGGAAGTGAGAGAGGAAGAGAGAGAGGGAGAGTGTGAGAGAGCGGGGAGACGTGTGAAGGGGCAAGAAATGGAAAGGGAGCTAGGGATCAAGGGAGGAAGTCCGCCTAGCGAGAAGGAAAGAACCGAACGTGTGTAAGGAATAACAATAGTATTTTGATGGTACCCTGAACGAAATAAGGTAAACAGAATATACTCAGTTTACTCAAACCAAACAAAGGTAGAAATAAAATGAAAATGATTACTAAATGAAGGCACAGGAATATAAAGTGACACATAAAAACGACGATCGGGGTGATAGAAAGTGAACAGAATAATCAGCATGACCGGCCGGGAGAGAAAATGGCATAAGAGATGAGAAGCGAAAACGACCGGGAGGAGAAGATAGTATAACAAAAAAGCAGGAGAGCGAATTCAACTGAGGTCACCGCCGAACAGCCGGGCGAGCCCCGCAGGGTTAGAATCGGAAGAGATCTCGGCGGAGATTCTCCCAGGGCCGGTAAGTTCCCAATCGGGAAAGAAGTCTTCCTCCACCTTGGGCCTTTTGTGAGCTATTTACTTGATTAACCTCGAGGGAAATCTCGGTCGCCCTCAAAGGAGGCGTGCCCCGCACTCGTAATTTGCGAGCGAGAGGTAATTGGGGCGTCAGCACCACCTGGCGCCCAACACCCAGCGTCCGACGCCCAACGCCCGGAGCCCGCGCCCGCGCCCGCGTCCGCGCCCGGCGCTCAGCCAAAAACCCCGAGCACTCGCTCGCCGGCCCCGCCCCCGCCTCCTCCCCCTTGATCCCCACCTCCTCTGCCTCCGTCCCCACTATCACTCCCGCCTCCACCCCCGCCTCTGCTCCCGACTCTTCCTCCCCACCTCCGCCCCCGCCTCCGCCCCCGCCTCCGCCCCCGACTCCGCCGTCGCCCCAACCCCCGCCCCAACCCCCTCCCCCGACTCCTCTCCCGCCTGTACCCCCGCCTCCGCCCCCTCCTCCGCCCCCGCCTCCGTCCCCGACTCCGCCCCCGACTCCGCCCCCGACTCCGCCCCCGACTCCGCCCCCGACTCCGCCCCCGACTCCGCCACCGACTCCGCCCCCGACTCCGCCCCCGACTCCGCCCCCGACTCCGCCCCCGACTCCGCCCCCGACTCCGCCCCCGACTCCGCCCGCGACTCCGCCCCCGACTCCGCCCCGACTCCGCCCCCGACTCCGCCCCCGACTCCGCCCCCGACTCCGCCCCCGACTCCGCCCCCGACTCCGCCCTCCCGCCGCCCCCGCTGCCACCGCCGCCCCCGCCGCCCCCACCGCATTCATCCCCGCCTCCATTCCCGCATCCACCATCGTTTCCGACTCCTTCCCGCCTCCTCCATCCAGAGGCGTATCTAGGTATTCAGGCGCCCATGGCAAGCATAAAATTTTCGCCCCTGCCAGGATAGTTCAAATTAGGGTTGTTGTTTTTTATTTTTGCGGGTATACTCTAAACAGCGCCCTTTGTGAGTGGCGCCCATGGCACGTGCCATGTCTGCCATACCGTATATACGCCTCTGCCTCCATCGCCTCCGTCTTCGACCCCGCCCACAACGCTGGGCCTCGAAACCGCTGCTGAATCCCTTGCTTCGATCTCGGGACGTGAAGTTGGCTGTTTTTATGTTACATGTATCCTGCGTTTGATTGCTGGGGTAGCAAAGCCGTAGATCTCATGTTGACGATCGAGGATAAAAACGAAATGCTCCGTATGAGGGTAAGATGCGGAGCACTGGTAGCCTTCAAGGCAAGATGTATTCTACGTCTAATTCGCATCTAATTTCATCTCCGGAATTTGCATCTACAAACGCCCAAGTTCTCTCCAATCTTTCCGCTGCTATCAACACGGGCGTTGCGTTACCTATTCCCATCTCCATCCTTATTGCCTCCACTGGTCCACGAAATACTGTACTGAGTGCTTTGCCTCTAAAAAGACTATTCGAACTCAGGACATGATGTTGGTTGCTTTTAGGTGGAAGATCTCCTGTTTCATTGCAGGGGAAGTAAAGCCGTTATTCTTATGATGTCGATCGTGGTAAAAATGAAACGCTCTATGTGATCCGGAAGCCTTGTAAGTAAAATGTTTTACATCTCATTCGCATGCAAATTCCTAATTTAATCTCAAGAATTTTCATCTACAATCATCCGAGTCCCCTGTAATATTTGTGCTACAACAAACTTGGTCGTTTCCGTGTCCACCTTCAGTCACCCCTCGTACCAAAAACACACGGTTAAATACTTTGCTTTCTAACAGACTCTTCGAACTCCGGACGTGATGTTTGTTGTTTGAAAGTAAAGGAAACACCGCATTTGATAGTTGGGGAAGTAAAGCTGTGGATATGATGTTAATCGTGGATGGCAACGTAACTCTTAATCCGATGGGGGACGGGAGGCATTAATGCTAAGATGCATTGCGTTTGGAAACAGTTTCGCTGTCGACAATTTGGAGGAAAATTCCATTAATATGTTAAAATTAAAACTATGGATTTTTAAACCACACAAATAAAGCACCATAACATTATCAACAGGTTGGTCTCTAATTGAAGTAATCCTCTCCGGTTATTTTAATTTCCAAAATTTGAAAATGCGTAAACTGCTTTTCGAAAAAAATGCATGTTAAAATCAAATTAGTTTCATTGCAAGCCTCTACTCAGCGTGTCTCCACAATGCAAATTCCACTCACTCTTTTCCAAGTGAATCTCTCTATTCTCGCCGTCCATTTACTCCATATACATTCGATGTCTATAAACTCCTTCGCGACAAATGCACATCGATAATGAGGAAAAAACTTATTTTTGATCCAATCTGTTTTGGAAATTTAGGCTACGAATTTTCTAGTCAATTTACCGAATTTACTCCTAGTTATTTCAATACAAATGAGACTATGAGTCTAATTCCTTCCGGTGTCATGGCCAGACCCCGACGATTTTCCACCCACCGCTTCCCAACCACACGCCTCGCTCCGTTGCTTCCACCAGGGTCCATCCACACCTTGGAATCCCACCGCTCCACGTCTGCGAGGCTTCACTCAGGGTGAACTATCCGGCATGCACAAACTGCTCGCGCGCTCATCTCGAGCCCCGGGGCGGCAGATACGAGCGACGGGTGAGCGGGCGGGTGGGCGAGCGAGTGGAGTGGGCGGGCGGGCAAGCGAGCAGGCGAGGGAGCGGGCGAGACGGCGGGCGAGACGGCGGGCGAGACGGCGGGCGAGACGGCGGGCGAGACGGCGGGCAAGAGGGTGGGCGAGACGACGGGCGAGAAAGCGAGCGGGAGGGTGGACGAGAGGGCGGGCGAGAGGGCGGGCGGGCGAGCGGGTGGGGTGGGCGTGCGAGAGAGCGGGCGAGGGGGCATGCGAGAGGGCGGGCGAGAGGGCGGGGAAGGGGTGGGTTGGGCGTGCGAGAGGGTGGGTGAGCGGGCGGGTGGGGTAGAGTGGCGGACGAGAGCGAGGGCGGGCGAGCGGGTGAGTGGGCAGGCGAGAGGGGGGCGAGAAGGCGGGCAAAAAGGTGGACGTGAGGGCGTGCGAGAGGGCGTGCGAGAGGGCGTGCGAGAGGGCGTGCGAGAGGGCGTGCGAGAGGGCGTGCGAGAGGGCGTGCGAGAGGGCGTGCGAGAGGGCGTGCGAGAGGGCGTGCGAGAGGGCGTGCGAGAGGGCGTGCGAGAGGGCGTGCGAGAGGGCGTGCGAGAGGGCGTGCGAGAGGGCGTGCGAGAGGGCGTGCGAGAGGGCGTGCGAGAGGGCGAGCGAGAGGGCGGGCGAGAGGGTGGGTGAGAGGGCGGGCGAGAGGGCGAGTGAGCGAGAGGGTGGGCGAACAAGAGGGCGGGCGAGCGAGAGGTTGGGCGGGTGGGCGGGCGAGAGGTTGGGCGGGCGCTCATCAGAAATAGGTTAAGAACGTGCGCGCTCGTTCCCCCGCTTCGATGGTCGCGCGGCGCTCGCTGCTCTGGCGATGGGGCCTGGCTCGCGGGCGCTTTCAAACTCATCCGCGCACTAGCGATACGCTGCATAATTTACGTTCACTAGTCTGCCCACCGGGCAATCGGGCAGTTATGTTCTTATTGTTCGTGATATTGAATTCTGATGCCGTGCAATGTCCATATCTAAACTGTAATGTTGGATATGGTGAATATAAAATTATCGTAAACCTTTTATATACCTTTCCGATAGCTCTCGACCTTTTTCGATCAGATAGTGACAATATTACAATTGGGGTAACCGTAACAAATATGTAGTTTGGACGTAGGTGTGCATATAACGAGAACAATGCAAATATCGTATAGTTATTCGAATACCCGTTTTAAAAATAGGAAGCATTTATAAATTGTTATTGAAGATGCTTTGTTCGGAAATTCATAGAAAATGTATATCATTTACCACAACAAGTAATTTAAATACATTCACAATATCTAAAATTATGTTAGACAATATTTTGCCAAAGCATGAGTTTTCCTCACAAATTGTCCATAATAATTCGATAAAACAGTTATACATTTAGATGTATGGTTTTAAAATTCGTATTTTGGAATTATAATGCATTCTGATATGCGATCCTCTCAATTTGGAACTGACGACACAACTCTGAACCAGAAAGTGCAAGAGATGCAGCGAGATCAGAGAAAATTAGTAATGACTGATGAAATTACAACACACTTTCAAAGTAAGGCCAAAGAAACCTTTCATAGAACTTCACAAATTTCATTAAAAACTCATCAATGTTAGTATCAAATTTCACCACGCAGATAATTCCATCACTCTTTGGAAAATTAAATTTGCGCTAACAAAATTTTTAGCATGCAAGACACTCGCTGTACATTTAGTAGAAATGTTATTTGGAATTACATTTTAGTAATACTGCTTGCATTAATTCAGCTGATGTGTCTTAATTGTAATTTATTTTTGATTTTTCTCAATCCTTAATATACTATTTTATTATTTACTCAATCGGGAAGAAAAACAGGTGGAATTTGAACATTTTAATTTACACATTCAATTATCCCTATCTATTAATCTGATAATATTTATTGTTGGGTAAAACGAATATCAGTTCCCCAAATTCATTATAATTTTTCACACGCTTCATAGTTTGTCATCGCAACATGTGTCGTGTGATAGTATATACGGAAAATTTAGAATCCCATTAACTCAAATTGTCAGTTCAACAGCTCATTTTACTTTCTCTCTAAGGCGTAGCGAGAAAGTTATTAATGCTGAGCGAAAAACGGCGAATTTTCGACAGAAAACTCTTATTACAGAGCCCTGGTAGCAAAAATGTGGATAAGTCTAGTTGCTAAATTAAAAAAAATCCTCTAAGACGCTGTGTAGCAAGAATTCATGTTTTGCGAGTCCGCAATACCGAAAAGTCGAATGACGGCTAAACCGTTCAGCCAATTTTCTCTCAAATCGATCTGGCTGATGTCGCAGTTCCTTGAATTTGAAGCCGTTTTCTTAATTCTGGAGAGTACTTTACATGAAGCCCCTAGGACATTTCCAAAATTTTCAAAATATGGCTATATCGTTGATTAAATTTTGTTGTTGAATATGTGAAGGACGTTGAAGAGAATGGTGCAGGTCTCATAGTCGTTGAATACTCTGACTTTTCGAACATTTCAAAAATTCAGAATTTTTTTGACGTCTTCCTACAACTACAGTTATGAAGATAGAGATTTTTCTTAATGAAATCTGTTCCTTCAAGATAGATTTTGAACTACGGTGAATTAAAATTTTTCAAAAATATTAGTAATTTTCGCGTAATCTTGCGTGAAAGTAGAGGATGAGAAAGTAGTTGAACCACTTGTTCTTTGGGTTGAACCTAAGTGCGTACAACGTAAGGATATAAGAAAAAAGTCAATAGAACTTATGAACTCTTTACATAGAACTAAAAATTATTAAAAATAATAAAATATTATACTTGAACAAAAGTCATAGCGAATACAGACCGAAAATTACATTTTGGAACATTCATAGTACGAGTTCATTAATTTGAAGACCTTTTTAGAGCGACCATGACCATCAAAAAAAATATTGCAGTAAATGACAAGAGAACAAAGGTCTCACAAATACTTAATTATGACATGTTTGTATGAATGTAACCAATTAAAAATATAATTAAAATTTTTACATCGGGATTGATTAAAATCAATTGTATTTTATTAAAAATGAAAGAAATATTCGTCATTACAGAACGAACGTTTCACAATCGAGGTAACTCAGAGCAAATGTAGGATGTGAGAATTCATTATAGGTATGACGAGACCCTGACAATAAACGAGTGAATTTGGGGCAAAAAAACTAACTGAATTATATGCCTATTCACACAAACAATTTCTTTATATGAAATGATAATAAATACATTCACACAGAGTGCGGAATTAATGTGTAAGATAGATATTCCAGGTTGTCGACAAAAATGGCTGATTTGCAAGAAACTATTGAAACTACCCTTCTGACGTTGCATCATAACATTTCATGTTACAAAATATAAAATAAATACAATTTCATGCTACAATTTATAATATAAATATATCAAGCTAATTATAATGTAAATACAAACATTTCATGTTACAATGTATTATAAAAGTACGTGATGACAATGTATTATAAAAGCCGTATGAACACTGACACAACACATACAAACACGATATCATTTTAAATATTATAAAACATCTCCTCCTCTAAATAATATGTTGTGAAAATTCCACTAACGTTTATGATTTGCGTTGCTTTTCCCAGACTTCCTCGAAGAAATACTTATTGAGTTCTACGTTTCGGGACGGTAAATATAGCTACGAGTACACTGTCCCCAAATGCGAACAATTTCTTTCATTGACGTCGCGAACCTTGATATTGCCGTTACGAAAGTAATTATTGTTACCAAAATAATTTTTAGCATCGTATCCAGCATCGTCTCCTACATTATTTCAGTAGTTTACTTTCCCTTTGCGACTCTCACACGCAACCAATATTTATAAATGTGGTCTCTAAAGAAAAATAGTTTCACGGAGACGTGACAAATTGCATTTTGACTTAAAAAATATGAAGGATTTGTTTAAAAAACGCTTCTAAATTTCATGTAAAATACAACCGGCTACGTACGTCAGGAATTTTGAATCTATATCGTAAAATAACTCCTAAACAAAGCGTTTAAGGGCCTTAAAAACTAAAATTATCACACTGTAATCTGTAGGATGAGATTTTCTTGATCATTCTATTACATTTTTGCTAGATCGACACTTCTCAATTCTACCCCATCTGTTCAGAGCCTGTAGAATCTGCAACTGAATGTGAAATTACTAATTACTTAATATTCAATGCGATTGAATTACACGGGTGTACCTCTTTGGTCGATAATAAAGTTAAATAAGAATTTGTATTGATTCGGGTGTATTATATTGTTATCTATTACAAGGTGACATATAGAATAAGTGACGGAGGATAGGAGGGTCTTGAAGAAAAATATATTTTACAGGCTTAATATGGAAATAGCAAAATAAGGAAGAGAGTGGGATATAGCTTGCGAGTGGGCTAGTTACAAATAATTGCACAAAAAAAGTGATTGTTTCCAGAACCACATTCCAGGGAAGAGTTCTTCCATATCGACGCGGGCCGTCTCGCGGGCGAGGATTAGGCAGCGGGCGGGGGCGGAGCGGAGGCGCATATGGAGCGGCGCTCGCGGGCAGCATTAGGCGCGCCCGCTCCCAAAAGGTGCGCGGCCAATTGCGCGGGCGCATTAAACCGGTCGCCCTTCCCCCCGCCCCCACACGCGCTCTCCGTCCGCCCCACACGCGCCCGCACAATCGATCACCCGCACTCCGCCGCCTGCAGCGCGGGCCCAGCGGCGCTGCCCGTCGCCACCGCCGGACCCAGCGCCTCCGCCTCCGCCTTCGCATCCACCTTCGCCTTCACATCTGCCTTCGCCTCCGCCTTCGCTTTCGCCTCCGCCTTCGCCTTCACATCTGCCTTCGCCTCCGCCTTCGCATCCACCTTCGCCGCCGCCGCTTCCGCCTCCGCCTCCACCTTCGCCTTCACATCTGCCTTCGCCTCCGCCTTCGCTTTCGTCTCCGCCTTCGCCTTCACACCTGCCTTCGCCTCCGCCTTCGCTTTCGCCTCCGCCTTCGCCTTCACATCTGCCTTCGCCTCCGCCTTCGCATCCACCTTCGCCGCTTCCGCCTCCGCCTCCGCCTTCGCCTTCACATCTGCCTTCGCCTCCGCCTTCGCTTTCGCCTCCGCCTTCGTCTTCACATCTGCTTCGCCTCCGCCTTCGCATCCACCTTCGCCGCCGCCGCTTCGCCGCCTCCGCCTCCGCCTTCGCATCTGCCTTCGCCTCCGCCTCCGCCTTCGCCTTTGCCTACGCCTTCACCTCCACCTCCGCCTCCGCCTCTTCCCCCGCCTCCGCCACCGTCGACTCAAACCCGCTGCCAACACCGCGCTCGTCGGCAATACCGTAACGAGTCAAGATGTCACGTATGTTGTAAGTTAAGACGACGTTCATGTGCACGGCCGTGCTTGAATTGGAGTCATAAGTCGGTAGGATCGGACACCATTATGACGAACAATATACTCCGAAAAAGCAACTCAACAACCACATTAAAAGTAGACGTCCTACTCAATGGATAATAGTTCGTAGTCTAGTGGATGACTGAAATATTTTATCCAATACAAAACGCAGTATATGTTCAAAAATAAGGAATAGCTGAATGTTTGCATTAACAACTGAGAGTATAAGTGTTGGACAAATTCTAAGATTCGGAGTGCAGATGTTTTGATGATTTATGGATGAGAGCAAGAAGGTGTATGTACGAAGACATGACCGAACTGTAAATATCTTCAAAGAACTGTTAGGAGTAGGTTGTTTATTTTTTCTAGTTCTTAATTGTGCGAAGTTTCTTTCTTTAATTTTCATTTTATTATTGTGAAGAAATGTTTTGTTCTGATTTGAAGCTTGAAAATTTTTTTAATTTAATTAAACGGTGAGTTACCTTTATCCATGTCTAAGGTGTATGCCGTAGAATTATCGGCCCTAAACAAATAAATGTATGTTTCTGTTTTTTCTTGGTAGTGAATTAGATACATTAAAAGGGAAAAAAAAATAAAACGATCATAATACCGACCGCCACCGCTGCCACCGCGTCCCCCGTCTTTTCCGCTGCCGTTATCACCCACACCCCGTCGACAACCTACATTCTCAATCCCTCTATTACTGGACTCTATTTGTTTATTTATTGTGGTTTAAGGTTTATTGAACTAATAAGGTAATTTAGGCCGAGTGTGTCGACATAATGAATAGATAGCGATAATGATGGTGATTCTACTGTCGCTGCTGAAAATGTTAACGGAGAAAACTTGCGGGGAAGTTGCTCTGCCCTCCAGAAATTCTACGTAGATTGGCAGGGAAACGAACCCTGGCCCCAGCAGTAGAATTCATTACGCCATGCGTCCCCTTGATTTGAATTATTTTAATTTAAGGAAACAGACAATGGAATCGCCAAGTACAGTTCATATCGTTTGTCTTAATTAGGAAAATATTTTTCGCTTCAACGTTGGGGAAATTTGTTTCATTGGGGAGGTTTTTTACGGAAATTCCTTAGTAGCGGTAGGGAAAGAGCTCGCAACACACCTGGCAACCCTGCGCCACCACCACATCATCGCAGCTCGCGCCTCGCCAGGCCCACGCCCCAGGTGCTCCCGTGGCCAAAACGACCTCCGATTTCTCAGCCGCCGCCAGCACTGCCGCTGCCTCTCACCCCGTCACCGCCGGGGCCACTGCCTCACCGAGACAGTACTCCATTTCGTAAGCACCAGCATCACTCCGTTTCAGCTGCCACAGGGTCATACCCAATAACGGCTCGAATAAATCTGTCATAGCCTCAGCCGCCGCCGTCGCCCCTGTTGTGAAAGCAGTGCCTCCGCCTCAGACGCCGCGCCCCTTCATTGCTACTGCCGCCGTCTCCTCTGTTTCGTTCCCTCCAACATCACTTGCCCCACGGTGTAAGAGATATAGGTGGGTTCACTCCCGGTCTAAAACTGAAGCTAATGTGAGGCTAGTTCTCACAGTTCTCGCTATGTAAGCGCTGCGAACGACTTGGGCATTTTTGGAACAAGGTGGTGATCCATTTAATAGCTTTGTAACCTCTGGTGGAAGCCACTAAATCCCGAGACGCCGTCATGAATGCCCAACTCGATCGTGCGCACCGTACGGATAAGCGAGGAACTAGCCTCAAACTGGCTTCAAAAATTTTGTCCAAAAGGCGGCTAGTTGACACACCTATATATCTTACACCGTGGTGGAAGCCACTAAATCGCGAGACGCCATCATGAATGCCCAACTCTATCGTGCGCACCGTACGGATAAGCGAGGAACTAGCCTCAAACTGGCTTCAAAAATTTTGTCCAAAAGGCGGCTAGTTGACACACCTATATATCTTACACCGTGCTTGCCCGCCACTGCCACTGCTACCGCCTCGGACTCGTCGACCGGCTGAGAAGGCTCAGGGCAAAACTGTTGCCACTGGAATCTCTGACCAGAAGTCCACGGGTTCGCTTCCCGCTCGATTATTGTTAGTGATTCCGGGCGCGTCAACTAAGGAAGTCATTATTCCCCTAAGTGTAGTGCATGTTTTTATCAGGAGGTGGCGGGAATCTTCCCCCGCTGGAAGGTGAGATTCGGCGCCGACCTATCGTTGAGTAGCGGGGTTTTCTCCAACCAGGTATCCCCACCAGCGGGGCACCGCCAGCGGGGACAAGCTCTAAGCCCCCGACCGGTCTCCCGGCATGAGTGATAATGTAGAACATGTTAGTGTAAGTGTGCGTAAGGGGCGAGGATGAGACAAGGAAGAGGAAGGAGACATCGCGCGCGGTCCGTGGCCCGTTTGTTAGGGTACTGCTCAGGTATTCGCCTGGTGTTGATCGGAGAAACCACGGAAAGGTCCCGATCCGAGCAGCCGGCCGCTAGAATTCTCCTCCAGACAGCGACTGAATTCGACGTGGCTGACAAGCTAGTTTCGAAAATCCTGCCACCGTCGGGGCTCCCGGTCAGAAGCACTGCAATGACATTAGTTGATGCTCCGAGCCACTCTCCCGGTCGCTCTCCGACGGTGGCATCTGTTCGACTGTAGCTAGATAGCTAGACTGACTTTAGCACCTCTCTGAAGAAAAGTTCTAATAGCGGTCGACTGTACTGATCGATTAGTTTTCGTGATCGATAATTCCTCCGAATAACAAAACGGACCGCGGACCGCCCGCGATCTTCCCCTCCTCATCATTTCCATCTTCTTTGCCCCTAAACACACACTTGCATGCGCTACATTACCACACATCGAGAAAACAGTCGAGACCTGAGAGCTTGTCCCCGCGGGGGCGGTGACCCGTCAACTGAGGCACCTAAAAGAGGAAACCTCCTGCAAATCGGTGGAATTCGGCGCCGGATCTCGCGTTCTGGCGGTGAGAAATACTGCCCAGATATAACATACAGCACACTTACGGGAATAATTATCACAGCAGTTGGCGCGCCCAGGAACAAATAATCAGGAAGCATCAGTCTCGTCGCTGCTCCACTTCTGTATCGCCGACACTACGTTCCTTTACTGCCACTGGATCATATCCACTTGCGGCATCCATATTCACAGCTGCAACGGTCACTGCGCCTTCTCTCGTGCATCCACTTCAGCCTTCACAGCCACTTCCAAAATCAGCGCCGGCACTACAATCACTGCCACTCAGGCAGTTGTAAGTGGTCCCGTGAAAAAGTATGAGCACAGCGAAAGTTGTGCTTGCAATGACAATGATGGTGTGTACAAGTGATTGGGATACGCATGTTTCGATATGACTGGACTCACCTATGACTCTCTCTTACCAGTCATCATTGTGTGAGATTTAACGACATCGTTTGGAAATTTGTTAATGCGCATTGTTCTCCCATGGGACGCTAATATTGTATTTTATTACTTTTTAACGATTTGGCGATAATCTAAAAGTTATCAGGAAGCCAAGCAAGAGTATTAGAAAAGTTTAGTGTCTTAAAATGTGGCCGAGTGCGTTAATTGTTGAAATTTAAGCGGGGTCATTTGGACTACTTATACTTCTCAACGAGAACTAGTGGGGCTACAGCAGCACATACTTTATCACATTTCTAAATTTGCTATTTTCAAAAATTTAGAGTTCAATGAAAATGAGACTCACGCTATTCTTTTAAGCATTCTTTCACCTATTCGTGAAAAAACGGAGCTGTTTTTGAGAAAAAAAATGTTTTGCTTGCGCCTCGTTTATTCCAGTGTTTCACTACGGCACTCATCTTTCACCATCTGTCGCATATTACCGATCTATACAACGATGCTTCTAAGCGTATTTGCATGAAGTTAGCGAGAAACTTTCAAATTTGCTGACGTTTTATAACAATTGACAATTACAAGTACTGTATTAGTCAATTATCAAACATTAATTATTTCCCTCCCATCATCAATCACCAACTATGACACCTAGTACTATATCACTTCTCGTCCACTATTTATCGACAATTTTTCATCTCTTCTTCGCATCTTTTATCATTCTTCGCATTTTACCCACCAACAGAGTTGTCCTTCTGTACAAAACCAAGTGACATTGCAAGACACAAATTTGCTGACAGTTCATTATTACTATAATTCACTTCATTTTATTAATCATTTATCTCACATTACATTTCACCCATCACCGATCTGGAACCATCGGTTTGAGAACTTCTTCCGAACTTTTCTAATACATCATTTATCGCCACTTTTTCACCGACCCTCTCAACTTTTACCATCTATCGCATTGCTCCAAAGAGACATTCCTTCAACGTGATGTCGCGTGACGTTTACAGGCGCAAAACGCCGGGAACTTGATGAGAGTGGTGCAAGTGAAGGGAGCGTGTTGCCTTGCGCGTCCAATGCAGGCGAGCTGTCCTGCCGCACTTCTCACGCGACGCAAGGGACGTTCTGACGTTCATAGCGCCTTTCGCGCAGTTGTTAGTGCTCACACCAGTTCCTTGTGTCTTGCGCACACTTGTGAGCGCGCACACCAGTTCATTGCGGTTTGGGAGTAGTGGGTGAGGGGCATACCAGTTCATTCCGCGCGGCGCGAAGTGGTGTGTGTACACTAGTTCATTGCGTCTTGCCCACAGTTGTGAGTGTGCATACCATTTCATTGCATTTCGCGCAGTGGTGAGTGTGCACACCAGTTCATTGCGTCTTGCGCACGTTGTGAATGCGCACACCAGTTCATGGCGTTTAGGTCGTAGTGGGTGAGGGGCACACCAGTTCATTGTGCCTTGCGCACAGTGGTGACCAGCCATGGTGACCGCACACCAGTTCATTGGGTCTTGCGCACAGTTGTGTGTGCGCACACCATTTCATTGCGGTTGGCGCGCGGTGGTGAACGCGGATACCAGTTCATGTCATCTGGCGCACAGTGAAGGGTGCGCAGACAAATTCATTGTATTTTTCGCGCAGTGGTGAGGGCGCACACCAGTTCATTGCGTCTCGCACTGTTGCGAACGCGCACACCAGTTCGTTGCGTTTAGCGCATAGTGGGTGACTGCGCACTCCAGTTCATTGCGCCTAGCGCGCAGTAATGACTGTGTACACCGTTTCATTGTGCATCGCGCGCAGTGGTGAGTGCGCACAGCAGCACATTGTTCCTCGCGCGCCAGCGGTGGAGCCGCGGCGGCTGGGAACGGCAGCGTTTAACACCTGCACCATTTAGATTGCAATAAGCGCCACGAGACAGGCACTGACCTTTCGAGTGGGGAGACCCACTTCACGACGTATCGCTCACTGGACACGGCCGCAATAAAAGGGAAGTGTAACGGATCACTAACATTTTTCAAGAGGATAATTTTTTATCAGGAGTTGTTTACTGAAAATAAATACTGCAGTTTTTGCTTAGAATTTATGTGAACTATATTCTGAAACCGCAAACGTTTTCGCTTCAAAGCTAGTAATATATTATTCATATTCTGTAATGAAATAGTGTAATTAATATCCCAGTATTGCATTTTCAACACACCTCAGATGAATAGTTGCTGATGCAGTGAATTACCCATTTCATTAAACATTTATTAATGTTAATTAGAAAAAAATAATGTTTTATGTGTGAAAATATGTAATGTTTCTGTGTAAAAAAATACGCACGTAGGTTTTCGACATTATGGTAATGTATATTTCAGTTGTCTGTCGTGTTCTAAAATTTCAATGGTGATCTTCAACATCAAAATAACAATCTGCTTAACTTACACTCAAACACGAAGTTCTAGACGTCGAGAGCGAGTTTTCAGTTTATTTCTGTTATTTTTAAATAATTAAAATCGCCCCGCCAAGTGGCTTGCTTGCGTGCACCCTTCAAATACAGAAAGACCAACCACTTGTTTATCTTCCTTATATTTGTTCCCTCGTTCTTCGCATCAATCTTCAATTATCCATCTCCATACTCGACGGGAGAAATTTCAAATGTCAAGAGAACGAGCATCTAGAGCGTTTGTTTTTAATTATCCCTGACTACGATATTCTATTATGAATGTCTGTTTCCGAATGATAAATAATATCTTTCTTTTGTGAAGTATTTTTTTATAAACGTCCTTTCAATGTAAGGATTGATCCACAGATTCGAAGTAATATATTCTGGTAAATCCCATCTCGATTAGGTTTTTGTCCAGTTTCCCTGATCCATTGAGCAAATGCTGAGATGGCCCCTCGTTTTGCTTCTGGACGTAAACGTAGCTTCATTGTGCGCACGTTTTGTTGAGCACTCCTTTTGCTTGTAATAGTAGGAGTAGAATTGATGTTCATTCATTTTGTTAGCAATGCAGAAAAATGAAATCAGTTCATTCACTGTTGAAACTGATTTTCTATAACTCGTGAACAAACATTTTTCAAATTTTAATTTTTCTAAAATAATAATTATTTTCCAAATTCTTTATACTAGTTTTTCAAATGTTGCTCTTTTTTGCGCCTCAAGAAAATGTGCGCAGATAATCTCTTTCCCCACACGTCATATACATTTTTTACTGTTTTGACCAAATAAATAAATAAATAAATAAATATAAAAAAGATAATCACCGCAAAATAACAGGCATACCTTATGATGCTAACATTGCTTTACAAGAACACCAGTAATACTTGACAGAAATGAAACGAAGGAAGGGGTGCGAGTATCCGAGAATATCAAAATAATCCAGTTATATTTCGACAAGACATTCTATGAATACATGGTAGAAGAAAATAAGAGAAAGAGTTGGAAGAAAGTTACAAGACAACGATCAAGGGAGATAATACCGAAAAAATAAAGCATGGAAAATGAAACACAGGAAACAATTTTTGCAGCTAATAAAAATCAACTAAATAGTTCATTTTTTGTATTTTTTGAAGGATATTTTTTCTAATATTATTGCGTACCAATAACAAAGATATCTAATTTCATGAACTCAATCTGCATTGGGTGTCGATAATTGAAGCAAATGAAGTTTCACTTTCTCTAAATGCATATGTTATGCTAATTAAATGACTGTTCGGCGCGACGAGAGTCGTGCAGCTATTTCGGGTCAGCGATCGTCCCTGGTGGACAGCCAACGTGAGTGACGGCATCCACACAGGGCACCTCTCCTACTCTCTAATTGACCACATTGCGGTTTCCATGGATGTGGCTGCCCTCTCCACCGAACTCTGGCCCGGCCGCCTCGCCTCGCCTCGCCCAGCTCTGCCCCGCCTCGTACAACTCCGCCTCGTTCACCCATCTCGTACACCCCGCCTCGTGCTTCGCGCCTACTTCCTTCACCCGTCTCGTTCACCAGTCTCGTTCACCAGTCTCGTTCACGCGTCTCGTTCGCCCGTCTCGTATTCCCCGCCTCGTGCTTCGCGCCTAGTGTTCCCCACCTCGTGTTCCCCGCCTCGTGCTCCGCGCCTAGTGCTCCCTGCCCGTACTCCCCACCTCGTACTCCCCGCCTTGTACTCCCCGCCTCGTGCTCCGCGCCTAGTGTCCCCTGCCCGTACTCCCCACCTCGTACTCCCTGCTTCGTACTCCCCGCCTCGTACTCCCTGCTTCGTACTCCCCGCCTCGTAAACCCCACCCCGCCTTGTACTCCCCGCCTCGTGCTCCGCGCCTAGTGTCCCCTGCCCGTACTCCCCACCTCGTACTCCCTGCTTCGTACTCCCCGCCTCGTACTCCCCGCGTTTAACTCGCACTCCCTCAACCCGTATCCCCCGTCTCTGTTCCCTGCTTCGTACTCCCCGCCTCGTACTCCCTGCTTCGTACTCCCCGCCTCGTAAACCCCACCCCGCCTTGTACTCCCCGCCTCGTACTCCGCGCCTAGTGCTCCCTGCCCGTACTCCCCACCTCGTACTCCCCGCCTTGTACTCCCCGCCTCGTGCTCCGCGCCTAGTGTCCCCTGCCCGTACTCCCCACCTCGTACTCCCTGCTTCGTACTCCCCACCTCGTACTCCCCGCGTTTAACTCGCACTCCCCCAACCCGTATCCCCCGTCTCTGTTCCCTGCTTCGTACTCCCCGCCTCAGCTTGTTCTGACGAACGAGTCCCGCCGCGGATACTGTACTGTCCCTCGTGAATCATGTCACAATTCCTGAGCCTTCGATACATGTTGAGCTTCCCCTGCAGACTCGTTATGGTCCACAAAACATGCTCGTCACGAGAAATGAATACGTGAATTGGGAATCGGGCTCCGAGAGTGGCAGGTATTCGCAGAACGCAATCAGGGACTAGTTAATGGTGGGGCACAAAACTGTTGATTTGAACCTATTGTGCATGTGGAATATATTATATCGGTTGACGTAACAACTTCCACAACTAAATACAGGAAAGGTATTAATAGGATATCGATTCACTAATGAATTACGATATATAACGATGAAAATATGAACTTACTTGATGAACCCCTAGAAACAATGCCTCACATTTTCACACGTGAAAGGACACAAATTCTGAAGTGATTGACTACGATTTCACTCTCGAAAAATTATTTGCAATTTTAAATCAAGTATTTGAGTGTAGTGCTTGAGAGACAACACAACGACGAAGTGCTCTCTCTTTTAAGCTATTATCCGAAGACGCGTCCTGGGTCGCAGGCAACGCAATTGTACTTTCAGTCATCTACCTGTGTTACTAATTTCTATTGCACACAGAAATTCAAAAATGCATGCTTCGGTTTTTTCAAAATATTTAATTTATTGCCTTGTTATTCGAGAGTATTATATTTGTTGTTCTTGATCAGTGAGCTGCATGCCACCTTTTCGAAAACCACTTTGTGTGGTTTTGGTGGTTCTGTTCAGAAGCATGTTTGCTTCTGCACACCTCTACCAAACACTCTTTATCTACAAAATAATATCAGTAAAAGATGCGTAGCTCAAAATATAATATAATTCACAGAAGCATAAGCTAAAAGACAATAATGTGTACATGAGTGAATCATTAAATCTTATTAAGAGGATTTGGAAAACAAATTCTTGTTTTAAACCACGGGAACCAACCAAGTATTTCACCCCGCTTGAAGAGGGAGGACTTGGCCCTGAATATCAGCTATAATAAATAAACAAATGAATTCTTCCAAGGGAGCAATATCAAGTGTAAAAGGCGTTTGCAAGACTTCTTCTGTCGATTGATTGTTTCCGACCACGTCAACTGCTGTGTAATTTAGTCGCGTTCGTGCATTGACAGTTTTCAATTCCGATAGCTGACGGAATTCCTTCCTCGTTGGATAGGAGAAACGGAAAACCACCGATAAGAGCAGTCGGTCGCCAGAATTCTACCCCAGACAGCGGGCTGAATTCGACCTAGCTATCTAGCTGAACTATCGAAACACCACCGTAATCGATCCTCGAACCTTAAGATCCCCCGGTCAGAGTCGCCGCAGAGAAAGAGGCAAAGCTAGCTCTGAGCTAAGCAGAGCCAGTTTGTTCCATGGTCGTGGATATACGTATATGTATTCCTATATACATCATACGTCCTATATACGTGTATTCCTACATACATCAGTAGAGTGGATCACAGGCACAAAATAAATTTAAGACAGCAGAGAACGGATGTCGGGAAATTTTCTTTTACAAATCGAACGATTACGGAATGGAATAGATTGCCTGCAAAAACCTTTGAACCCTTTCCTCAAAGCATTCAACAGTTTAGGAAATTAAGTTAGGGTATTATTAAGTAAACGAGGGGAATACTGGGTTATATAGCGATGCATAAGTGTTCTATTGTGAAGTGAGGTGTCGTGCAGTGTAAAGAAGAGAAATGAAGAAGGAAATGTTTTCAGGTCTTAGTGAAGTGAAGTGCAGTGAAGTGCAGTGTTATCCTGATTGTATAAACATTCAGTGCGGAGTTAGAGTATAGAAGTTTGTTTTTTTTTCTTTCTTTCTTTTTCTTTTCTCTCATAATGTAATTTAATATTTAATGACTGTGTATTTTTACGTTTTTGTAGTTAGCTGCCACTGGGTTATACCCATTTGCAGTTTAAATAAATCTATCTGTCTATCTATCTATCTATATTCGCGTGCATGACTAATACATCATCATAAAATGCAACATTTTCTATTGAGCCAGCACGGCCGATATTTTGCGACGCTGTATGGGACACAGCTCTCCAACACGGAAACGTGAACTCTGGACGCAAAACTTAAAAGTCCCGAGTAGGGACTTCCCACCGCCCTGTCCCCCTCCACTCGCCTGCTTTTTTTCGACATCGCCCGACCTTTAAAAATGTCAACAGGAATGTCAAACATTATCGTTTTAATCATACCGCGCGCGCGGTATTTCTAAAAAGCTTTTGAATGAGTGCGGCGGCGTCTCAATAGGAACGGAGGGGAGAGAAAAACCGCAGCCCCCCTTGGCGCTTCGGGCCTCCCAGAGATCAATTGACTTCACATTTTTATCCGCCTAAAACCTTCTTTTATACTTCGCTCTCGTCGGGAAAAAGTGTTTCTTTACTGAGATCTTTCTCTCCACCTCCCGTGGTGCTGTGTCATTTTCTTCCCTTGTTTGTCTCCCTTTCCTCCGTAAAAGAACCTTCTTCATTTCCAGAAATACACAAATTGCGGGTAACATCATGCTTCACATTTTTTAATCCTGCCTTGTTAGCACTTACAAATTACACAGCGTGCTTATTTTTCTTGCATAATATTCACTTTCGAGCTTACATAATTCTACCGAAAATGACTGAGCACGCACCTCGTTTCGTCTGCAGGCATCGCTGTTGGCGATGCGCACGTATCAAATAGTAACGCAGGAAAAGAAGCTGAGACTTATGCAGCGGGAAAGCTATTATGGTACGGGAAGACGGAACTTTTCGCTCACGAAAGCCAAGCATTCTTTCGTTTTTTAGGCGAAGAACGTGCTATGCTTCACTCCCGCTGTAACCTCTCTGGAAATCTGCATAAAAGCACATTGTGAAGGGAAGACAACGGACGTGGCAGGGGGGGGGGGTGAGCTCCGGGAGAAGTCATTGGAAGGAGAGAAAGAGTGAAATACACGCAGATGAATGACGTCGTGAAGGTTTAGTGGGTTTTCGAAGAGGTGGGAATACCTTGAGAACGAGAGGGGAAAGAGAGAAATCGGAAAACGAGCAGAAATGTGAATAAAAGGTGTCAAAAAGTAGGGCGGAGGAGACTGAAGGAAGCTGAAGCGAAGTAGATGAAGGAGAAGAAACGATAGTAAAAAAATGAATGATGCAGGTAATGCATTCAATAAATCTACATTTATGAATTATATTATATTTATATGTATGATAATTTATTAAATATAAGAATATATTCATGAAAAATATTAACACGATACATAATTATCTACGTAAATAGCTCAGATAGAATGAGAAAAGCTACAATTACAATATACGCTAAAATAGGATTTGGTAGCTATGCTTCCGAACACAACAAAGTGGGATACAAGAACGTGCGTTAGGTGACCATTGTATTCTGAGAATTGATGTAATTGCGCCAGAAGGACAGTAGTATTAGCCGCGAAAGTGCTGGAGGTGCTCTTTAGAAGAGAGATGAGACAGGAGGACTGCATATTTCAAAGGGCGATATTTGGATGAACGTCTTTCTTTTGAAGATTTGTACGTCAAAGTCATTTTTATTTAAAATTAAATGATAATATTGGTAACGTCATTGATACACCCTTCAGATATTACCAACAACCGCAATTTCCAAATGAGGTGGCTAGTTGAATTCTCATGTCGATCCCTCCTGATGACCTTGATGAGCTTGAAACACTCCGATCGCACACGCCAGTGGAGAAAAGACATGAGATTGTAACTGGAGTTGTTCAAATCAATTCAATGATGCCTCATTTTCCGTAGCGAGGCTCATGCCATAAGGCCTGCTCTTCCACCTGACAACGTAAATTCTGCACCGCTCCTTTCACCATCTGGCTGCGAAAGGAGATGTACCTCGGGCGATGAAACAGGCGTTTTGAATTTGCTCAGAGACTTCATTTGCGCTTGACTATCTTTCATATGTAGTAAATCTACAACATGGGACAGCCGAGTTTACTTCCCCTCCAAAGGAAGGCGTACGAAGGATTTTTCCGCCCTTAAAAATCAACAGCTTCGATCGTGTTTGAACCCTCGAAGTTGGATATGAATGTCCGCAACGCCGCTACACTATCAAATTCGCACCGGAGCGATAGCAACGAGATGGAGAGCGGGCCCAAAAAAGGGCAGCCACTCGGACGGCATCGCTCCGCCCCAAAGGCAGCAGCACCCGCCAGCGCCTGGCGGCGGCGGAGCCGGTCGCGCGTGTGTATTCAAGCTCTGTGTGTCCGGTGATCTATAATTCAGAAGCAGCGGCGCGGGAGAGCGGCTGGGACCTGCAGGGCGCCGCGGGAAAGATGATAATCCTCGGAAAGACCGCGCAGCAAAAATCCCCGCCTTTTCAAACTCCCGACGAGATGCCTTCGGGCGAACCGAAAAGCGGGCGGGGGGTGGTGGTCAGTGGGGTTGGGTCAGCATTCGAGACGGTGAGGGGGGCAGACGGGTGGGCGATGGGCAGACGGGTGGGCGTACGGGTCGGCAGACGGGCGGGCAGACGGGCGGGCAGACGGGCGGGCAGACGGGCGGGCAGACGGGCGGGCAGACGGGCGGGCAGACGGGCGGGCAGACGGGCGGACAGACGGGCGGGCAGACGGGCGGGCAGACGGGCGGGCAGACGGGCGGGCAGACGGGTGGGCAGACGGGTGGGAAGACGGGTGGGCAGACGGGTGAGCAGGCGGGTGGGCAGACGGGTGGGCAGACGGGTGGGCAGACGGGTGAGCAGACGGGTGGGCAGACGGGTGGGCAGACGGGTGGGCAGACGGGTGGGCAGACGGGTGGGCAGACGGGTGGGCAGACGGGTGGGCAGACGGGTGGGTAGGCGGGTGGGCAGACGGGTGGGCAGACGGGTGGGCAGACGGGTGGGCAGACGAGTGGGCAGACGGGTGGGCAGACGGGTGGGCAGACGGGTGGGCAGACGGGTGGGCAGACGAGTGGGCAGACGAGTGGGCAGACGGGTGGGCAGACGGGTGGGCAGACGGGTCGTAGATGTTGATGGTGTCGTGAATGTCGTAGATGTCGGGGAAAGTGGGGAGTTCGGAGAATGTGAGAGTTACCGCGAATATCCAGGGAGTCGTAGTTACCAGGGATGTAGGACTGTTCGGGATGTCGAGGAAGCTCAGGATGGGTCGGGTGTGCCGAGGGTGTTCCGGGAGTCGAGGATGTCGGGTGTCGCAAGTATCAGGACGTCGAGACTTCCGTGGATGTTTGGGATGTCGTGTGTATTTGGAATCTCGTGTGTGTTGGGGTTGTCGTGCGTGCATGCGTGTTGGGGTTGTGTGTGTGTGTGTGTGTGTGTGTTGGGGATGACGGGTGTGTTGGAATGTCGTGTATGTTGGGGATGTCGATTGAGTTGGGGATGTCGTGGGTGTTGGGGCGTCGTTGGCATTTGGGGTTTGGGGCCATTGGTTGGCGAGACGACTTTAGTTTCGCGTCGGTAGGAGGGCCAGGAACGGCAGGGACGGCGAAGCGGCGGTGCCGCAGCGTGGGGGCGCGGAACGGAGGCGGTCTGGGGAGACGAAAAGGGGAACCCACCGGACGAAGAGGACTCTTCCATTACGTCATGGAATATTTAATAAAGCGTTCATTTAGGACTACGAGATTATGCCGCACGCGACTGAGCACTGGCGGACAGGAAAGAAAGGAGAGGAGGCGAGGGGGAGGGGAGGGGTGGGGAGAGGGCGGGAGGGCCATCGATCCCCGCGGAGCCGCAGGCGGTCCCCGTCATTTATCAGGCGCGCCCGCGGCCGGCGACGCCGCTTTTGAAGTACGATTTTCAGCGTCGTAACTGATTTATGGGCGGAGTGTTTACGCGAGTGGCCGCGGCGCTAGGCGCAAGGGGGGGGGGAGGCTGAGTGAGAGACCAGGAGCTACCGCGGTTGAGGAGTCACTCGCTATAGTTGACCACAGTACTGGCAGCATATAAGCGACTCTGACAGTTCAATGCGCTGCTGCCACACATTACTAAGTACACGGCCCCATTTACATCGTAGATAAATTAAATCTCAAAACATTAACACTTACTGATAGGCTATAACACGTCTCGATATCATATTCGTAACATTCACCACAGCCGAACCTTATCGCCTCTGTGACTTCTTGTGAGTCAGATGAGAGGCAAAGCGGACCGCTGGCTGTGAGAAAGTAAACAAATCCTCGCAAGCTGATTGCTTCAGAGCAGATCACATGACGTACCACAGCACGTGGCGAGAGAACTGTCAGAGTCGCTTATGCGCTGCCGGAACTTTAGTGTGGTAGGTTGGTAAAGGCGATTTGGATTCTTTTTGAGTTAGTGAAAGAAGAGATTTTCGGACAGGGATGGCTGCGATGCAAGAGCAGACTTAGGAAATAGAGAGTATTTCATGAACGAATCGGAGATTTTAAATGAGGGTAAAAACGTAAAAAGCGTAGTTTTATCACGGGTCAATAAATATTGTGTTCAGTTCTTGGAAATTGTTTGCGGTGCAAGCAACGGGGAATTCAGTGGCAACTCGTTTATTTCCCACAAGCATTGATAGCGGTTGGGTATGCGGTCGAGAAATGAGAACATCGTCAGTTATTTGGGTTTGAACATTGAAATGTATAGTAATAATTCAATAGTAATAATTCAATTTCTGTAATCATTTACCATAAGCTCTTGTACAGAGCATAATAGTAAGGAAATAGTTCGAAGGATGTGTAAAATATTTTGAACGATTGGCTTCTTACCTTATGGCTCAGATATTTCTACATGAAGATTAGTAAGAACATCATTTAAGTTCCATAACTTTTATCTACAATATGAACGATTTACAGCAAATAGTTTTTAAAATAACCTAAATAGTCAACTGGAGTGCTAAGTAATAAAATTACTCACATATTCTGTTTGTAGTTTGATGGTAAGGGGATAATAATACACATGCTACTTGGAGGGAGTAGAAGGGAGTGAGATGAGAGGAAATTTACCTTTTAAAGTTTTTAAAAACCAATGAATAATGATGGCAAGCTGAAAAAATATTTTACAATTTGAAGGTGGAGAAAATTAAAATAAACACTATTTAAAATCAAATGCGACCGAAAGACGTGATGACAAGCAAAAAAAAAAAATCTTTAGAGATTGCCAGTCTAATGGCATGGACAGTATATATTCTTTTGAAGTAAAAAATCATGCGGTTCACTTACAGTCAGTCTCTCTCTCACTCTCTCTCTCCCTCTCTCTCTCTTTCAAAATGCACCCATTGAACCTCTTTCCGCAACTATCTAAACGAGCATTGTGAAAATTCATTTCAACGTTTATTTCGTGGCAAAGCTTGTAAATTACTGATTCTAGGAATGCATTCGTAATGATCACTGATCCACCTTGATGTGATTAATTTTAGATTTCTGCCTAACAAATAAATGCAGTAACTCAGAGACGGGATATAGTTTTCATTCCATCGACGCCGGGAATATTCATAAAACGATGCCCTGCGTCACTCTGCGTGCATCAAACATATTCGAAACAATCATAAAGGAGATGTTCCATTGTATTATATTTACAACGTACAAGATATTTTGTAATCTACCCGTCTGAAAGGCGGAAAGTGTAATCTTATTTACGAAGTCTCTCATACAACATCATATGAATCTCCATTTTTCAGATTTCGACGCAGCTCCTTCTCGTATATTGCAAGCGAATGTGCTCTTCTGGCTGCGGAGCAGTCGAGACGGGAGGAGCTAGGACAGGGCTGTCCAACTTAGAAGGGCTTGTCGGGCACGTATCAAAATTCTAGTTAAGCCGCGGGCTGCACCGGAAGTTAAGATGGTTTTTACCCTGAAACTACTGAGATTATACTAAAACACATATTAGATAAGATTTGTATTCAACATACGTAATAATTAATGTACTTACGAGAAAATTGATGTATTAAACAAAAATATGACGAGTTGTACAATTGTGTTGTATTTGGTTGGTATGATACAATTTTTCAAAGCAGTCGCGGGCCGCACAAAAACATCCGGCGGGCCGCATGCGGCCCGCGGCCCGCCAGTTGGACAGCCCTGAGCTAGGGGGTGAGGGAGAGCGCGCAACTTTGATGCTCATACTTCTCCACCGCCCCCGCGTCTACACAGCCAGCGCTGCCGCAGCCTCCGTCAAGGTCGTCTCCACTGCAGCTGCATCCGCCTTTCCCGTGCGACTGCTCCCAATCCACCACCTCTGAACTCTGCCGTCTGCGCGTCCCAGCTCTTTTCTGTCTTCGCCACTTTCACGTACGGATTGCCGCCTCAGTCACTCCGCCTCACGTTAGATGCGACACCTTCGCCATTTGTACCTACCTTCTCTGTATAGCAACCCCCACTTCCTCCGCCACCACGATCTAGCCTCTCCACTGCCGTCGTCATTCCTACTGTCTACGTAAAAATATTTCCAACACCTTCTCTGCTACCTAACCATATCTTCTAGCTCTTTCCCCTACCATCTCTGATCTCTTCGTAGAATATTTTGTTTCCATCAGAACTTTTTCCATTCGTTGCCTTCGTCGTCTTTACTTACCTTGACCTCTATTCTATCTCTACTGCAACTGTCCTCTCTGCCTTATCTTATCACCAATGCTTCTATTACCCTGACCATCTCCGCTACCCCTGCTGCCTCAAACAGCTTGTACCTGGCCCTCCATTTCTGCTTCATCTACCTCTGCTGGACCTGCCGTCCTTCCGGCTTCCATCTTCCGTCGCTGTGGCTACCTTTTCACATTGCCTAGAACATGCTTCACGGCTAGCTGCCGTTGAGTAGTGTTCTTGCACGAGGTAGTCTCTTCCTCTGCAACACCGTCGCTGCCTTGCTCGATGCAACATCTCTGCATAACCGTAGCTTACGCGTAAGCGTGAAATGAAGTGAAGTGTGAAGTGTGTACACGCGCGTAAGTGTGAAGAAAGTGAGTCACGCGGTTCGGTAAGCTACCACCTTTTCACATTCCTCACGTCTTTCGCGGAGCCTTCTCTGATTTAGCCAGCACCGTTCAGTTCTCCAGCCTTTACCCTTTCTCCGCTCACTTCCGTCTCCACAACTGCTCCCCCCTCCCGACGTCATCCGCGTCGACTCCGGAGCAACGAGCGCCTCTCCACACAGAGAACGCAATCACATATTTCACCCTTATGACGCAGCCGCGGATGCTGCGCCTGGAAACAGCGCCTGCCACCCAACGCGCAGCGCCGAGGGCGGGCACGCGGAGGCAGGAACGGTGCCCCCCCCCAAGGGAGCGAGGGATGAATTATACGAGTGCAGTTTATGCAAAATGAAACTCAAAATTATAGTCCGGATTTTGGCAAATTTTGCGCGAAAAATTGGGTAACTGTGCGGCTATTATTGGCCTAAAAATGATTATTTAGGCAAATTTCTTCAGCGAAGCGGCATTTCTACTAACCTTCGCATTGTATTTCACCTCGAAGAAATAACGTATTTTTGTAATAATATATTCCCTTTTGGAAACAGTATGTGGGGGTTGGGGCAGAGAGCATGCCACACAATTGAAATAATTGTACAGCAACAAATAACAGTAGATTTTAATACAAATGTTTCAACAAAATATAAATTACTCCTAAATCATAAAACAATTGTTACTTACTTAGGTGTATATTTAAAAGTAACTTAACATGAAAAATATTAAGCAACGTCTAAATCGAGACAAAACAGGCAATATTACTGGGAAATAGTCAGTGCCATTGAATTACATGTCCATTTGCGTGCGGATTACGGGAAACGCATTAAGCTGCAAAAAATGAGAAATTTTGCCCATTTTTGCGCATTGTAAAGAAATTGTATTTGGTACACTGATGTAAATAAATTTGTGGTCAATTCAAGTGATTTAAGAAAATGCGATTGTGCAACCGCAAAAAATGCACATCTCTATATATGACAAGCACGCGTTTGAGTCATCGTTAGAGACGGCTGGAAAATACAATTAGGAAAAACATAAAATTGAAGAGACAATCTGAAGAGGTAGAATTAATGAAGATGTTGGCAACAGATGGCGGAGTTTTGGGAAGAAAAAGCCAAAGATTGGGGTTGAGATTCAACCGAAGGAAGCAAGAGATGAATGATTCGGGAGAATGACAGGAGTTGAGCTGAGGTCAGAAGCGGATAGAAAAGTCTAAAAGAGGCAAAACAGGATGCTGAAGAGGGTAAAGATTTGAAGAGGTTCGATAGATGGAGAAGTCAGCAGGTGACGGTGGTGTGGTGGAAGAAACAAAAGGGCGGAGTGGAAGATTGAGATAATGCGATTGTCACGGATGTAGTTAGATGAAAAGGCACTCGGATGTTAAGAATGTGAGGTACGTAATACCCAAATATAGTTTCTAATGAATTGGAAGACATGTTGAAAGCGTCAAACATAAAGAGGATGACTGACAGAAGAATTCCGAAGGGACTCTCCAGATTTGTAGATTGGGTGTTGGGGTATTGGGTAAACACTGAATATAAAAAGAAAAACTCTGAAATCTTGAAAGAGTTTGTACAAGGTTTGTAATTGTAAACGCTACAATTAAAGATGCTTGTGCGAAAAAATCTTATTTTTGGATGGTTAAATGTATGTTGAGCAATGATTTTGATGTTGTTAAGACATTTTACACAAACTGCTGTTAAAAATATTAAGTAATTTGAAGCATTTTGTGAAATGTTGGTATTTATCTCGAAGATATCGCATAAGTATTATAGAAATAAATTCGAATTATGTTCTTATTCGCATAATGAAACAAGATTTTTAACTTTACTAATCAAACTTGCGAGAGTTACGAACGTTTTTAATAATAATTAAAATATAATAATAACTAATAATTACTAATCAATGGTGAACACAAAAGGATGATTGAAAAGTAAACGATACTGAATACATACATCCCAGAAAGACACACTCATCAACTGCTAGTGACGTGATGTAATCGTAGAAATAAATTCTATGGTGGCAAATTACAACATACGAGAAAATGTCACCAAGAACACCCATCTCGGAATCACACGAAGTGACATCACAGAAAGTGTATTTTTCATTGAACCCAACGCGTAAACTAACACCATAACAAGATAAGTGGCTTTGATGTAACCACCGACGATTATTTACATGTCCACTCTCGTGACAAGCACCGTTAATACGTGACGTCAGACTTCTGGCGTAAGACAGAGAAAGCGTAGGAAGAACTGCGAAGAGACGTGACGGCTCGGTGTACAGAAAGTACAGTAGGCGTCTGAACCAGGGCACGCATTTGTAAAATGCTGGGCAACCTCTATTTTGGTCACGAGAACATTACAGAACATTGCTGTAGCTTTCAATCTTAACCTTCTACCAACTCGTTGTATCCAGAGTAACTATAAGCTTTCCCTCCGAAGTTCACGCTCCATTAAATTTACATCCTAAAGTGTAGAATGCAATGAAATCGGTAGATGCTAGTACTTATTTCTGAAGGTTAAACGTCTAATTTTTTAATATCAAATTTAAAAGTCATTTCTTGTAACATTATAATTAATTGTATAACTAACTATAATTTAGTTAATATTACATTAGCAAATCACTATTAATCACTATTAATAATTGAATAGCATTAATAAAAACATTAGTAATGTTTCTGAAACCATTTCAACAACACTGACATGGAGCCTTATAAATCTGCAATTCATTATTGTACTAACTTACGATGTGCATGGACAGTATGATGGTTCATTAGTTGTAACTAAAGATCGTGGAGTAAAGGACGGATGACAACAAAGTCATCATTCTCAGAGCACAATAAATCTATGAGGGTGAAAGCTCACCTGCATCATAAGTTATACATTCATGAGGAAATGTGAAATGTAAGAGAGTATTGGAAAACAAGCACAAACGTAACAGGAATGTTAAATGAGATACATTGAGCTGCAAAGATAGGAAATATTCGTAAACAAACGTGATTTCGGTTTTATGCCAAAACGAACTAAACAATGCGACAAAAAAAGTAGCTTAAAATGGAAATGTTGACAGAAGAGACAATAGTAACATTACTAATGATGTGTTGTAGTGTTTCTACAAGAGCCTCTTGAAGCACGCCAATCAAAGATAGGTGATGACATAGTAGTTTAAATGAAATTATAATATTGGGAGAAAGAGAACATTTGTTTTATATTTGTAAATTCATATCCATCGCAGGGGATACGACAATGACATATAGTTCTTAGTTTTTCAGATACACATATACATTAAAGAAATGTGAAAAGGGAGAAATGATGTGGGTACGTTGTAATTTTTCCTGGAACAGTGATCACAACGATCAGTGAATACACACTGAATGGAGAATAGGACCCCATTGTTATGGCGGCAGGATTTTCGCCACTAGCTTGTGAACTAGGTCGAATTTAGTCGCTGTCTGGTGGAAAATTCTAGCGGCTGGCTGCTGTGATCGATAGTTTTCCGGGATTTCTCCGATCAACACCAGGCGAATGCCGGAGCAGTACCCTAAGAAACGGGCCACGGACTGCGCGCGATCTTTCCTTCTCTTCCTTGTCCTTCACACACACACACACACACACACACACACTAACATGCACTACACTACTACACATGCCGGGCGACCGGTCGGGAGCTTAGAGCCTGTCCCGGCTGGGGCGGTGCCCCGCTGGTGCGAGACACCTGGTTGCACCTGAAGCATTTCTGCATAATACGATAGTCCAGATTTCGAATGTTTTCGCAGTGCGTCGAGAAACCTGCAGATTAGAAATTCGCGGTGTCTAAGGAATTCGTTGTTCCCTCAAACACTTCAGGTGAAGCATGAAGCTTACACTGGTAGTAGATAAGCACAATCTTTTTAACGGGGGAATTTTAATTAAACGGTTTTTATACAAAAAACATAAGAATGAATCAAATAAGACATTTCGGATCTTTTGTTATTCTTTAACTATCATAGTTACATCCGTCGAGTCGAACACTTACTGCTATTTTCACAAAAAAAGTAGATAACCTGCCGAAAATTATATTATCCAACTAATATTTTCGAATTTTAATAATATTTAATTTACCATAAAAATATATTCAGAATAAATAAATAAAAAATAAAAATATATAAAAAAAGAAATAAAAGAAGATTGGCTGGGATCAAATATCGTATATTTAGGCTAAATATCTTTTCGAGAGCACAGCTATCATGGTCAGAGCTGTCTAGGCGGAAGTTCTGCAACAAATTTCTTTTATTTATTATTAGAAGGTATCTATATCACCAGCAATTATATTATCAATATATTTAGAATTTAATGTGTTCGAGAAAATAATGTATTTTTGTCAAATTTGTACTTTGTAGTATGTAGGCATTATTTTTTGTCTTGTTTGCAGTTTCAAGGTAAAGGCAAGTACCTACAATTGATTTGTACTGGATACACTTACCATGTATTTTTACTGATCGTCTACACACGAAATCACCTAAAGTACTTGTATAATCTAACTTTAAATTCCTTCGAAAACATTATTTCATCAGGTGAACCGCTAGAGAAACAGTACCTACGTGGGCCTCCTCAACGGAAAACTATTCCGGAACCTATTATCGGGCTCATTGTGGTTTCCTTTGTCAACCACGCACCACAACACAGTAAATTCACTCATGTTTATTTGATATATATTTATAATGAGAATAATAGAGGACTCTCTTGTGATGTTTATGCAATTATAAAAAAAATATATGGGGTACTTCTAAATAGTATATGGTATATGCGGTACTTCTAAACGCGTTCGAATAAATTGGGAAGCATTTCAAAAATTTGTATTTGGGGGCTAAAGAGGTGTTCAGTTCTCTGAAACTTGTGATGAATTCCCAGAATTCTGTCACTTTTCTGAAGAGAAAAAAAAGCTTTGCACAATTAAAGAAAATTAATTGCTATTTTCTTTCAAGCGAAGAAGAGCGTGATTCTTCTCTCTTATTCTAGTAACACAACAATTCAGAGATTATGAAGACTCCAAGAATGTATACATGGTTTGAATAATCTAATCAACAGAAGCTTAACTGTTCATACAAAAAATCACCATTCCACCATGCATAAAACATATGCGTTGATCTGTTAGCATTAAAATTGAGCAAAGTTCAACTTCTAATAGCTTAAATAATAAAATTTCACAATATTTGTGTATGTCAACATGTGTGTGCCGTCCTTTCACCCTCACTATCATCATCATTCCATCTTCCCAAGGGCTAATCATACCCCAAGGGCTAACAACCCTGCGAGATAATATGGGATTCAGCAAAAATGATCTTTCCTAAGATTGGTTCATGTCCTGCATCCGAGATAATGTTTCTGAGCCCCGGAAAAAGGCAGTATGCATGTACGCGTGGTCCAAATTGGCTTATACGTGAGCAAAAATTTCACAATACATTCCAATATGGTGTTACCTTCGCAACTCAACAATAAAAAGTATTTCTAAACAAGTTTAGACATCACTTGTTTTGTTTTGTTTCTTTTACTAGCAACCACTCAAATTATACATTTATGTACTCCGGCACAACAGCTGTTTACGAGCTAAGCCTACCAGAGGCGTGCATCCCAGCCTTGCGGCCATAGGTTAAGGAGTATGTGTGGTTAGCACATAGCCATCCTCACGCCGTATTTCTAGTCTTCTCAACCCGAGAAATGAGCTATCTCATCGTCACACCGCGAGAGATACTGGGACAAGGGAAGGGCACCGTTAATTTTTACCCCGACCGGGAATCGAACCCGGGGTTGCGCCGTGGAAAGCGAGCACGCTGACCAACGGGCCACCAGCGGCTATTCAAATGATACATAGCATTCCGAAATGACTAAATAGAAGTGAATTAATTATGTATTTACAAAATTCACAATTTTCTGACTGGAGTCGTAACAGGCGCCGTGAGGGACATGTCTTCGCCTCGGCCCGCCACTGCCCCCGGGGCAGGGGTGGATCCAGCCGATCATTTGTTTTTTTTGGGGGGGGGGGGTCATAGATTTTTGTTAAATAAACATATTTATTATATTGAATATTGTTTTTATAGTGGATATATGATACAATACAATATTATTGTTTAAATAATTACATAATTCGAACATAAATATTCTAATCAATTTTGCCAAGTTAAAGGTAACAAACGAAAACCCTGGCTTTTTGGGGGGGGACCATGGCCCCTATGCCCCACCCTCCTGGATTCCGCCCCTGCCCCAGGGTCACTCCACCCAGCCCGGGGCAACACTCCCGCACTCGCTAGGCAAACAAGTCAGCAGAGGCTCCGCTAGCAAATGCTCGTCGGCGTGGGCGGCCCTGACGGAAGAGGAGGCTCCGGCGGCGGCGCTGCAGCAGCCGAGGCGGGGGCGGGGGCGGTGGCGGGGGCGGGGGCGGGGGCGGCTGGCTGCCGGAGCGAAATCATCCGCTGCCGGAACACGTCTGCGCGGCGGCGCGCGTGCGGCGAAAGCGAGAAACCGCAAAAATATTCAGGCTCCCGCGTGCGCCGCGCATCGCTGGCCCCGCCTCCCCGCCCCGCCTCCCCGCCCCGCCTCCCCGCCCCGCCTCCCCGCCCCGCCTCCCCGCCCCGCCTCCCCGCCCCGCCTCCCCGCCCCGCCTCCCCGCCCCGCCTCCCCGCTCCGCCTCCCCGCCCCCGCCCCCCCGCCCCGCCCTCCCCGCCCCGCCTCCCCGCCCCGCCTCTCCGCCCCGCCTCCCCGCCCCGCCTCCCCGCCCTGCCTCCCCGCCCCGCCTCCCCGCCCCGCCTCCCCGCCCCGCCTCCCCGCCCCGCCTCCCCGCCCCGCCTCCCCGCCCCGCCTCCCCGCCCCGCCTCCCCGCCCCGCCCCGCCTCCCCGCCCCGCCCCGCCTCCCCGCCCCGCCTCCCCGCCCCGCCTCCCCGCCCCGCCTCCCCGCCCCGCCTCCCCGCCCCGCCTCCCCGCCCCGCCTCCCCGCCCCGCCTCCCCGCCCCGCCTCCCCGCCCCGCCTCCCCGCCCCGCCTCCCCGCCCCGCCTCCCCGCCCCGCCTCCCCGCCCCGCCCCGCCTCCCCGCCCCGCCTCCCCGCCCCGCCTCCCCGCCCCGCCTCCCCGCCCCGCCTCCCCGCCCCCGCCTCCCCGCCCCGCCTCCCCGCCCCGCCTCCCCGCCCCGCCTCCCCGCCCCGCCTCCCCGCCCCGCCTCCCCGCCCCGCCTCCCCGCCCCGCCTCTCCGCCCCGCCTCCCCGCCCCGCCTCCCCGCCCCGCCTCCCCGCTCCGCCTCCCCGCCCCGCCCCCCCGCCCCGCCTCCCCGCCCCGCCTCCCCGCCCCGCCTCCCCGCCCCGCCTCCCCGCCCCGCCTCCCCGCCCCCGCCTCCCCGCCCCGCCTCTCCGCCCCGCCTCCCCGCCCCGCCTCCCCGCCCCGCCTCCCCGCCCCGCCTCCCCGCCCCGCCTCCCCGCCCCGCCTCCCCGCCCCGCCTCCCCGCCCCGCCTCCCCGCCCCGCCTCCCCGCCCCGCCTCCCCGCCCCGCCTCCCCGCCCCGCCTCCCCGCCCCGCCTCCCCGCCCCGCCTCCCCGCCCCGCCTCCCCGCCCCGCCTCCCCGCCCCGCCTCCCGCCCCGCCTCTCCGCCCCGCCTCCCCGCCCCGCCTCCCCGCCCCGCCTCCCCGCCCCGCCTCCCCGCCCCGCCTCCCCGCCCCCGCCTCCCCGCCCCGCCTCCCCGCCCCGCCTCCCCGCCCCGCCTCCCCGCCAGAGACAGAGGGAAATTCACTTGGGATGAGGTGAGAACGGTTGTAGGAGACAGACAGTATCGGCGTGGTAGAGTTGCTTGAGCGTTCTGAGGTAGGAGCAGGAAATGGGCTGGCGAGGAGTGTCAGAATCGTTTAGAGTTGGATTTGAGTCTACCTCTGAAGGGATGGGAGGGTAATTTGGCGGGCGATTTAAAGTAGGTATTGGAGAATGTGGTTGGACGAGATTGGGCGTGAGTGAGTGTGCTTGGGTAGGCGTGATTTGCCAAGGGAAGGAGTTGACGTAAGTAGTTGTGGGTTGGCAGGGTGATGTGAGTGAACGTACAGTATTACGGTCATAGTCATTTGCAGGAGGTCAGGCAGGCGTACACGGAAGATGCCGCAAATGTATGGAAAACTTTTCAAAACGAGGAGAGAGGGAGAGGATTGGTGATGGGAGTTGTTGTTTCCGAGTGGAAGAAAAATCGTTGAGATGGACATGGGAAGGCGAAGAACGGCGTACTGGCAGGAACGAGAGGCAAGAGGAAAGAGGGCCGGACAATCCCGAAATCGAGCGTGGGACGCACTGATGAGGGACGGGAATTACGAAAGGACATGAATTCGCTGGACGGGAACGAAGGTCTGGAGGAAGAGGACGAAAGACGGGAATGGGTGACGGGCCGTAAGCCAAACAGAGGGGTCAGAGCACGGGGGATAGGGAAGCCCGGGAAACGTGAGCCGGAAAATCTAGTGAGAGATGGGAGAGGGGGACTGGGAAACGGGGAATGGGGGATTGGGATGGGTGACGATGGGCAGGGGATGGCCTACAGAGGGGAAAAGGGACAGAAGAGGGGCGACGCGGAGTCGGGGAACTGGGGCTGAAACGAAAAACGGGAAACGAAAAACTGGGGAATGAAGTCGGGGGATGTGAGGCAAGGAACGTAAGATGAGGGACGTAAGACGGGGCATCTTAGACGGGGACGTGAGACGGGGCACGTAAGATGAAGACGTGAGACGGGGCGTGTAAGATGGGGACGTAAGACGGGGGCGTAAGGTGGGGGACGAAAGACGGGACGTAAGTCGGAGGACGTAAGATGAGGACGTGAGACGGGGGGCGTAAAACGGGGGACAAAAGACGGGGGACGCAAGACGGAAGGTGGGAATCGGAGACGGCAGGAGGGATGGCAACGGTAGACGTGACAGAGCTTGTGCGACGCCGCGCTGGAGTGGCGGAGCTGAGCGCGCCGGAGACGGGCGGCGTGGGCGGGTGGCTCAGTGCTCTTTCTCGCTGGCGGCGTCGGCGTCGGCGTCGGCGTCGCGACGCCCGCGCGCAACGAACGCCCGGCGGAAAATCGAGTTTAGAAATTCCCTCGCACGGGTGGGGTCGGCGGCGGCGGCGGAGGAGGAGGAACGTCGAGGTGGGCGCGGGCGGGGAAGGCGAACAGGCTGCGGAGGAGACGCGACTGGGGATGACGGGGACAGCATCACTGGGAAGATGGTGATCACCGATCAGGATAAAAAATTTGATGAAATATGTGTTGGAATAATGATCTGATCGTGGAAGTTATTCCATTTTCCAGACTGATGTCCGGTATTGCGCATAATTTAGTCGGGTGACGCGAATAAATATGTAGAACGTGTTTCTGTGTAGGCTTTCTTTGGGAGTGAGTGTTGGCTAATGAGCGCTAGCTGACCACTTACTGAATTTTACCAAAAATCTTCACGGCCAGTATCGACACAAATTTTGAGATTCTGAAGCGTTCCATCTCCTTTAAATTGATCCAGCCATGCTTTACTTAGTTTACACTAAAAATCTTCAATTTTTAAGACAATAATAAATTGTTTAAATATTATTTACTCCATCTTCTCTGATATTGTTTTATTGTTTGAATAGTATCCAGTATTTCCAAAACTCTACACATAGATTTTCTTGTTCGTGAGGATACAACCAGTGATTTCTCTAAGAAATTTCACTTAAAGTGGTTTGAAAATTTCCTGAGATCCCTATTTAGAATCTAATTATCAAAGCCACACAAAAAATGGTTCCTCAAAAGTTTAATTCTATTACAATTAATAATTTTCTAAATAAAATTTTACAATATTTGCGTTTATCTTCGTACAATCTAAAAACGTAAAGCTAAAATAGAGCTGCATTTATTACAATTTCTTGTAGCCTGGTAATCTGTCTCAATTTCTTGCCGGCAAATAACCGGCGAGAGCAACGCCAGCGGTCAGGCGGAAGCAGCGGTGGCGGTGGACCGCATCTGCGACACGGCCAGGCGCCGGACACCGACACCCGAGCGGCGCGCAACCTCTTGCCGCACGGCCGCCTCGGGCGAGCACAGCGCCCGCCCCCGCCCCGCCCCCGCCCCGCCCCGCCACCGCGCCGCTCCCGCTCCACCCCGCCGCCGCCGCCGCCGCGGCGCCCGACACGGGCTTCGAAGCCGCGATCGCCGCTCCGGGTGAAAGCGGCGGCGGCGGCGGCGGCGGCGGTAGGTCCCCGGGCGGGAGAGCACAGTGGGCAGAAATAATACCAACAGATTTCTTTTGTTATTGCGATGCAGACAATTGCTTCGGGAAGGGAGGACCAGAAAAAAAATCACAAGAAACAACAGTCTTTAAATTTAGCATTGCGTATATGTTGTTAGTGTTTCAAACATTTAAACTGACCAATTTGGATTAATCACAAATAAAATATTGAGAAATGAAAGGAGTATTTGTTATCGTAAATCGGTTTTATCAGTTTTTGGTTTGTTTCGTTTCATCACTTAGAAATTGCGGTTTTGTTCTTGTAAAGTGTTTAAAATTATTGCATATCATTTTTCCCACTTCATACAATTTGTGTAAGAGAGAAATGTTGTTAATTAGTTCACATAACTTTCTACCAAAAGTTGTCGTAAGTAATATACTTAGTAAAAGTAATGTTTTTTGGAGCAGGTTTGATCTTTTCTTCTTTTTTACAACATATTTATTTACGCTAAAGTTGGAGCACGAAATGAGGTCTGCCTCAGCGTCAGTTTTTCAGAACACCAGAATAATCTCTTTCCGCCATCGTTAAGTTTTCCAACTATAGCTGTTACCCGTACATGTACATCTACGCACACACAAACACATCTGCGGCCAAAGCGGAACTCGCACCAGATATCCTACACCGCAAGTTATATTTGATACATTTACAGCTGCACTTGACGTAAATCAGCTATTACGGTAGTAGTTAGAGGACCCTTCCTGGACACTCCTCGGTAATTAGTTAATATTTAATTGTAAGTTAAAAAATGTGTAAAATAAGCCGAATGTTATTAAATTTGTATAAAAATTGTATGTATAATTCAAACCTTGAAAGGCCTAACAGGCCGAACAAGGATTAATAAATTATTTTAAAAAAAGGTTATTACGGTGTCATATTATTTTGGTTTTGGTTTGAGCATACTGGTAATTGAGAGGTCGCGGGTTCCACCCCGGGAAAGAGAAATTTTCTTGATGTGTGGGCTTAGTGTGAATATCGGTGGGCTTGTGCCGATTGCCGGATCGAATCCATGGTTCGACTGCTCTGATCAGTTGTTTTCGTGGTTTCTCTCATCGATTTCGAGAGAAGTTTGGTGCAGCTGTCTAAGAAACGGTTGTTCACGAAGTTGTGAACGAAACGTGTATAATTCTTTATAAAATGTATAAAGGAAACTTTCGATATACGAAAGAATATCAAATAAAAATTTGAAAAATAAATGCAATTGATGTTTGAAACAAATTTTCGATAAAGTCTTATTCAGAATTATAGACAAAGTTTTTTGGAACAATTCACAACATTTAAAATAACATTTGAATTTGCTTTTCATTTTCATTGATACTCAAAAAAAAAATTAGAAAAGCTTTTCACTCTTGAGAAAGCTGCGTAAAGTTGCCCTTGCGAAAATTCATGATTGGGCAAATACAACCATACTTTTTGCAATATATGAAATTGTAATAGCAATGGAATGGAGTATCGAGAAGCGCCGAACAAAATGTAATAGAATGTCCAAGAAGATATCCTGTAGATGAAGGTGGGAGGAAGGTTTCTTTGAGGCCTTAGGTCTCAAATTTGCAGATTTTAAGGCCTTAGAATGCTTAGTTTTGGAGTTATATAACTACATAGACTTAAACAACACTGATCGAGTGTTGCGGGTTGTATTTGGCAGAATATTTATTAGCGTTTTTTTCTTCTTCAAGAAATCCGTCACATATTTAAGTTTCAAGTGCAAGTCGTCACGTCTCGATGCCATTAACTTTTTTTGCGATCCCATACAGTTTAGTTACGTGTGAGAGGCCCAAATTCATCTACATTAATTTATTGTTAATTCCGGGCGCGTCTAATTCTAAGGTCTTCAGTGCCGTATGTGTGGTGAATGTTTTTGCTCGGGAGGTGGCGGTGATCTTTCGTCGCTGGATGGTGAAATATGGCGAGGACCTGCCTATCGGCAAGCGCGGATTTACTCATCCAGGTATCTCCCACCATCGGGGCTCCGCCCTTGCCGGGACAAGCTGCCAACAGATCTCCTGGCTATGTGATAGTGTGATGCACAGCAAATGTGTAAGTAAGGGGTGAGGATAGGACAAAGGGGAAGGAAAGATCGCGTGCGGTCCATGGCCTATTTATTAGGGTATTGCTCAGGTATCCACCTGATACTGATCTCGGAAACCACGAAAAACTATTTTAGAGCAGCCGGCCGCTAGAATTCTCTTCCCGACAGTGACTGAACCCGACCTAGCTATCTTGCTGGAGTCGAAAATCCTGCCACGTTGGTACTCGTACCTAGGACCTCCCGGTCAAAGGCGCTGCAGTGACAGGGAAAAAAATCCTTCGAACGCCTTCCTTCGGAGGGGAAGTAAAGCCGGCTGTGCCATGTTAGTAGATTTACTGCATGTAAAAGATCCTCAAGCCTAAATGAAGCCTCTGAGCCAAATTCAAAATCGCCTGTTTCGTCGCCCATGGAATACCTTCTTTCTCCGCTAGTTGGTGAAAGGAGTTTAGCGAAATTTGCGTGGTCAGACGGAAGGGCAGGCCTCAAGGCCTGAGTCTCGCCACGTAAAAATAAGGTATTTCAATTCAATCAGTTGATACCCTGAACCATCTTTCTCCGTGAATCCCTCTAAACTACTGAACTAATGTAGGAGAGGATTTTCCCCGTGTAGGCCATTCCGGCCCACTATGGAAGGCAGCGTGGGGTGGGGGAGGGTGGCGCCACGTGTGTCCGTGCACCTCGCGCTCTTCCGCGTGGGCGGCGCCGGCGCCGACTCCGGCTGCTGCGTGCGCAGAAGACCAGCGCTGCGGGCGTTGGCGGAGGCGGCGCATGAAGGTTAGCGGTAAGCGACGGGCGTTTGCGACCTGCGATGCTCATCAAGTGGGTTTAGTGACTTTTCAGAGTAGTTCCCTGTGTGTGTTCACGTGCATTTCGCGGTGAGAAGGTGAGGGGAAAGGTTAAAGCGATCCCTAGCTCTGTGGTAGACAGGTTCTGTAGGCTAACACACGAGTGCTGAAAGTGTGAGAGTTAGAAGAGAGAGGGAAATCGAAGATTCCTTCGCAGATTTTCACACAAGGATAAAGATCAATGGAACGATAGGATTATTTCTGCACAGATTTCTAGTGGTTGCAAATGTTCACAAGAAATTTATTTGAATTCGTATCCAACAAAAAAGTAATAGTTGTAGATGAACTTATCTTATTTAGAAGCGAATTACACAATGCCACAGTTTGAAAAAAAATAATGGCCACTGATATCATAGAAATATGTATGTGTAACAAATAAAGATATTGTGATAGATACGCTTTTAAACTCACATGAAACGTATTTTATTTATTCACACATCAGCTAAGACTGAAGTTCGAGAAACAAACTTTAAATGCTCTTGCAAACATAAAATGGACAAGACACTCTATTGTCAATCGATTTTACTTAAAGTCGATTAATGAAAGTACTAAATATATGTGCGCAGATAATCTCTTTCCCTATACGTCTTATATAGTTTTTACTGTTTTTTAACCCAATAAATAAAAAAATTGTGAAAAATGTGTGAAAACTGTACCTTTCCTTATATAAAAAGTTTTTTTTTATCTTTCACGAAATTAAAACGAGTCTAAATTGATTTTCTACGTTTCATTTCCCCAGAAGCGTTCCGCTTCATAATTTTTAGCTTGTAAAGAATAGGGGAGTGCAACACTCTTCCACAAAAAAAAAAAAAAAAAAAAAAATCCGCAAAAAACGCACAGTGGGCTGCTTGAAGTAGCCTATTTATCACCTGGCAGTTAAAACGGTTCCTCCACACGTGGCCGGAGGAGGGAAGGAATGTCTTCATTTCGGCCGGAGCGGCGAATGAGAAACGTGCGTCACGTTTTTCGCATCTCGCTCCGCCGAAAAACCCACTGACGGCCGCGTTCGCTGCGCGAGTGACCGCGCTTTCGATGCGCACGAGCCACGCTCCAAAAGCAGCGACTGCGCACGCCGAGCTGTAAAGAAATCCGCGCCGATGCGATCGCCGCCTTGCCCTGAGCAACGGCTGAGCAACGGCCGATAAAACACCGGCGGGTGAAAGTGCACGGCTGCGAGCCGCAGCTTCCAGTTATACTCTCCACCAGGGCTACAGTGTAACATGCAGAAAGTGTCAAAACTCGAAGGAACGACTTCATGCCACAACTTCGAGAATGAACGTTTTAGAGAGTATACTGCGATTTTTCTAACTTCGCCCCTCAAGGCCCGTCTTCCCGATGAAATACGTCACGATATTTACGGCGACGTTCTCAAACGTTTGCCGACAGATAACGCATGATCGCGACCGTATGAAGCGGTGCTTGTGATCATGCGACTTCTAGCGGCATATCGAAGAAAGACGCGAAATGTCGTGTGATATTCCATCGTGGCCATACGGGCTTGAGTGACAGAGTTGGAAAAATTGAACTATAATGATGATGATTGCTATACTCGGTCTCTGAGTGTAGGCAAGAAAGGAGCATTTTTTCAGTAAGGCAGGTGGTTTACTTTTGCCTTTCATTAGATAATACGGATTGAGGATTGTAATTTTTTGGATGGACTATTTTTTTTGCCAGGCGAAAAGTACATTAAATTTTATTAGTCTTATTACATTTTTCGTCTCATCCTCCTCCACCTTTTCTTTCTTTTTAACCCTATTTCTCATCTTATTTTTTTCTTACTCTTTTCTCCTCTTTTTTCCCCTTATCTCCACTTTTCTTCTTTATCTTCTTGATCTCCCTCTTCATTCTTCTCTTCCGTTTATCCTTCTCTTTACTAAGATTACTCTTTTATCTCATTAATTTCTCTTTCGTTTTCCATTCATCTTCTAAGACATCTGAATCATTATGAATGGTGAATGATTATGTTTGGGTTGTAGGAGACGAGATACTAGCACTAAGAAAAAAATTAAAACTTCCAACAACGTAAGAAAAGTTGGAATGAACGTGTTTGGTGAAAACAGCACAATATTAGATTGGAGTTATCCCCTAAATTTATTCTCAGTGTGCAGTTCAGTAACAAACGTAAACAATACTACAGTAAACCGAATACCTGTTTCAGCTAACTTTCACTAATTGCCTTATGCACCGCACGTGAATCTGTTGGCTGCAATCGAGTATGTTTCTCGGTGAAATAGTGTGACATGACAGAAGTACGAGGTGCAAACAGTCACATTGTTCACAAAAACACTCATGCAAACCAGATCTGTAAATTGGAGCTTTCGGCCTCGTTTTGGATGACTCTAAGTCTCTGCGTTACAACTGCACGGCATGCACTTCACATGCAGAGCGAAGAAAACATAGGTTCACAAATACAAAGTTACAGAGTGGACCGAGCGTATAAACATTTTTCTTGATAGGATACGTAAAGTTGCTTACCAATTCGGCCGCACTTCAAAAGTGAACACCCCGTGCATTCATTTGACAGCTTGTTATGCAATAATACATTATATTAGAAATTTTGAATTGTAATCGAATTTAACTGTAAAAAAGAGGAGACCTCAGTTTAGGGAAGCAGAGATTATTTTGAACTGGAATTATACTGGAACGTGTACCAGATGTAACAATAGAAATGTATTCAGTGTTATATTGTTAGGGGGAGGGTTGAATTGTAAAACCGATATTCAAAGTTCGGTTATATGTAATTATGCTTTCTAGGGCGACAATTAAGTGAGCTCGTTGATCTCCCGATTCTGCAACTAGGTATTTCCGAATTCATGTTTTAATGCAGATTTTCTTCAGTATTTATAAAGAATTTATGACTGAAGGTTTGCTATTAAGTTTTGTTACTCTATGCAAGGTAATAATATTTTAGCATCAGCTCTTTCTGTCAAGCGAAACTTATTCAGAAATCTATATCTGCATTACGTAATATTTCGACGGAATTTCTATACTAAAATGTAGAAAACAACTGCCGGAGAAAATGCATCGGATACAACTATAAAAGTTCACTATAAAATTTCAACAGAGCTTCCTGAAACGATCCGCTTTCACAAAATGACTTCGAATCGGAAATACATCAGAAGGAAATAGGAAATACTTCAATCACGTTCAAGATATCTGATATGGCTGTTAAAGTGAAAGGATGGCAAAAATATTTCATGAAAGCCAACACGGAGTCTCCAGCACCCTAGCGTCGGAAGTACGTTTTCTTGGGTCACTACCACTCATTGGAACAGGTTGGTTCGATCATTACTCGTGCGTTGCGGATGGGTCTTCGATGGAGAATGAAGTTCAGGACGGGAACAGGGTAGACTGGTCAATGAAAATGTTTTCTGTTGATCCTTTCACTTTAACAACCATAACAGAAGGCTTGAACGTGATTTAAGTATTTCCTATTTTCCCCCAGCGGAGTTTCCGATTCCAACAGTCATTTTGTGAAAGTGAATCGTTCCAGGAAGTTGTGTTGGAACTTTTGTAGCTTCCAGTTAACGTTTATAGGGGCATCTGATGTACATGCCAGTTTACTACTGGTAGTAGATGTATCAAGAATAATATTATGTAATGGGTTTACAGTTCACAAGTTTGTGAGAAACAAGTGTTCAAACAAGGGAGTTTTTCTAGATTAGAAGACCTGATATGATGTATTCATATCTCCGCAATGAGATATTTTGAAGGAAGTCCATAGATGTTTTCTACGTATTTTAACATTTACGACCATGATTATATTGTTAATTTGATTCTTTGTATGTTATACGTTAACGTGAACGCCTCTATTTTACAACTACATAAGTTTATTTTATTTTACACCAGTTCTGCCGGTTAAGGTAACGACTCCAAAATGACAAGCTCGCATGAAGTGCTTTATCGTATTTTCGTGAATGAAGACAATGAAGAAATTTTTCGACTTATTTAAACATGAAATTCAGGTAATCATTTCCCTGAGTTTAACAATCGTTCGCTGTTTTCAATCTCAAGCTGAAATTACTGTACCTCAGCCAGTAAAACAAATCACGGAACGGAACAAGCAGGAAAATGTTTTCTCGCAAATAGTGGTTCAGACATTGAAATGAAAATTCTATTAAAACGGGTATTTCTTTATCAACAGAATTTTCTTACTGGGACATTGGGAACATACGGCAGTAATCCAATTAACGGTTGGAAACAGACCGACGTTTATTGGTACCTTCAGCTCAAAGCAACCACGGCATTTTCAATCAAACAGGAACGACGACCGAAACGACTGACAGCAAAAAGAACCATCGAGAAAGGAACTCATTCCTTAGTCTGAAGACTCAAGGATCATCCACATTGCAGTTCCAAACAGCGGCCTGGTGCGCTTCGCTTTCAATATACATGGAAATTCGGAGCTACCTCATCATTGCCACTCGAGAGGCAGAGAATACGAGACGGCGTCAACCGTTGGCAGTGAACTCGAAAGAAAGGGAAAGCTCCTGGTTGGCGCGCGCTCGTGCCAGCGGCTCGGAGGTCGCAGCCACTGTGGCCCAGCGACAAAGCCCGGGATCCAGGCGTCGGCCGTTACTGTTTACGGTGCTCTTGGAAACCCATATTTCACGCTTCTTGCCGGCGCGGCGGCCACCGCCGCCGCAGCGCTGGGGAGCTTCTTGTGCAGGCCGCGCGGGGCGTATGGGATCAGCCCGCGGACGCGCAGGTGGTGGTAGTGGTGACGGCGGGGGTGACGGATGTGGTGATGTTGGTGGTCGTGGCGGCGGCGGGAGAGTTGGCGTGATGGTGATGGCGGTGGTAATGATGATGATGATGATGATGGTGGGAGCCGCGACAGTGGAAGGATTTTCGACACTCGCCTGTCAGGTACAATTCAGTCGCTGTCTGCAGGAGAATTCTAACGGCCGGCTGCTCTGATCGATGGTTTTCCGTGGTTTCTCCGATCAACACCAGGTGAATGCCGGAGCAGTACCCTAAGAAACGGGCTACTGACCGCGCACGGTCTTTTCTTTCTCTTCTTTGACCTATCCTCACCCCTTACACACACATTGGCACGACCGTGCACTACACTACCACACATGCCGGGAGACCGGTCGGGGAATTAGTGCTAGTCTCGGGAGGCGCCCCGCTCGCTGGTGGGAGATATGAGGTTGAGGGAAATCCTGCTAGTTGACGGTAGGTCGGCGCCGGATCTCGTCATCCACAAGGGAAAGATCACCGCCACCTCGCAATGAAAAACATGCACTTACGGAAATACTGACCTCAGTATTTGACGCGCTCAGAATCATTAACTATCAATCATGATGGTGATGATTGCGACAGTGGTGAAGGTGGTCGCGGTGGTAGTACCAGAAGAGGTGGTGGTGATAATGGTGGTTGTGGTGGTCGTGATAATAGTGGTGGTGAGTGTGAAGACGTTAGAAGTGGTGGGGCCGGTAAGGAACATTGGTGGCAATTCTTGTGATAAGACAAAATGTGTGAAAATGGAAAGAGGCAATAGAGGTGGGGAGTCCGATCAAATGAATGATTTTTACATTCGTCGTCAAAGACGCACGAGCGAAATTTGACTTAACTGAAATAGTAAATTTTCATTGAATCGTCTTTCTGTTTAAAAAAAGCAAAGTAAATCTACGCTTTTATCGTTGGGCCGTCGCAGTAAATGGACAGCCGTATTTCAGTTTCTCTGAAATTAGGTTATTGGCGTCTAGGATGAATGAGTGTTTGCGAGGAAGTAATCGCAAGTACGTGCGTGTTCCATGGGGTAAAGAGCCTCAAATGGGGTAAAGGGCACCAAAAAGACATTTCTTTGGAGATTCTGTCATACCGCGCTTCCTGCATCCCACCAACAAAGACCCGTCTGTCAGAAATGTTCGGAACTTATTAATGAAATGCAGTCCGCTCGGGCTCAACGGAGATCCTCTTTGGAAAATGATAGATCCAGATTTTATAATAATTTTCAATCAACTAAATTCAACTGTAAGAAAATTTAATGTCGAGGAGGGACATGGCCCCCTTATCCTGTGTCGAATAATTCTGTAGAAAGTTCGTTCAGCCTGTACGAATCCCTTTAAGGCATAATTGGTGACTGGATTTTTGAATATTGGAAAATGATTTTTTTTTGTGGAACAGTAAACGCTAGCACGAATTTCTACTTACGTTATTTTCTACTTTATGTTAGAATTTTTTATATAAAATTACGTAAATAGGTATTTCTTTTTTTATTAAAAGAAATCAATTCCCTAATGATGACGATGATGGTAGAAACGGGGGCTGGGGACATTTGGCGGGGTAGCGGAGGACTGGGGTGACGGGGTATTGGGCAGAGGTCGGGGGGCTGGTGACTGGGCGGCGAAAAGGGGTTCCCGGGACCGGAAGGCAGGGGTTCGGCGAGCGGTGGTAAGGGGGTCAGAGTCGGGGTCGGGGTTGGCAGTCGGGGGTCGGGGGGTCGGGGTCGGGGTTGGGAGTTGGGGTCGGGGTTGAGAGTTGGGGTCGGGGTTGGGAGTTGGGGTCGGGGTTGGGAGTTGGGGTCGGGGTTGGGAGTTGGGGTCGGGGTTGGGAGTTGGGGTCGAGGCCTCTGCGGGGGGGGGAGAGCAGGGCAGGGGCTAGGGTCGGAGCGGGGCGGGGACGATGGCAGGGACGGGGCAGAGGTACAGTCGGGGGTGGGGTCGGGGAAAAGGGAGTGGACCGGCGGGAGGGGGCTACAAGCCGGACGGGTGGGCAGCGTGCCAGGCGCGCGCCGAATACGCGGCGTCGGCCGGGCCCGGCGCGGCTCGGCTCGGCGCGGCGCGGCGCGGCGCTGTGCTCCGCCTGCGGCAGTGGGAACCGCTACCGACCAGCCCGACACTCGAGCGCCGCGCCCTGGCGGGTCGCGGACCACCGAAGATGCCGACCGGTAATAAATACTGACCAGGTCACACTCGTCCAGCGCAGCGCCCAGCAACTGGCAACTCCAAAAGGAGCAGCAGGACGTTTTATTCAAGACGTATTCAGAAGGCAATGATGGCTAAGTACAAAGCAAAGCTCGAAGGGGTTAAAAAAAAAGAAGAATATTCCTCATGAATCGTCTTAAGCGACACACGATAATTATAAGGAAATGGTTGCGGCTCTAACGGAGTTATCTGTTCGACATTAATTCTGCTTCAGCATTTTTTGCCATGCCGATAGAATCCAATTAAGCCTTGAGCTTCAGTTAGTTCAAAATGATGATGTATTACGCTGAATCGCACTATAACAATATATATATATATATATATATATATATATATATATATATATATATATTGAGACGAGTCGTGGATGGACTCTACACAAAATCAAGAAGAAATATAAGGGACCGGGATGCTTGTTCGGGAATGGGCTTCGGTTACTATCATGCATGCACTAGAAAATGTAGTTGACAAATTTTCCTTTTTATTATACCAATAGTTGTTTTACAATTAGGTGGCTTTTAATGTTCACGTGAATATTTATTCTATTCCTTATCCTATGCTTAGCTTCATTAGAAAACAATAAAAGAAACCTCGATATAAAATTAACATTATTCAAGGGCAAACTGCCTTTCCCTCGCTACCCTTCCCACCCTTCTACCCGCGCCGCTCCAACCTGAGAATCGTATCCCTCCGCTTACTCCTCCGCTGGCAAGCCGGCACCGGGCGCCGCGCTGATGCGTTCGGGCCTCTTCGTATCGCCGGGGGGGCCGACGAAGGGGAAGGAAGTCCAGCCACGCCGCCCTGGTCGCTCGCCTCGTCCGCCAGCTGTCCACGCGCCGTTCGCCGCCAGGCCCTTCGGGAAGACTCGTTAACTTCGGCCGCGTTCGGGAGACCGGAGCCCCTCCGCCACCGCTCTCACCCCACTCCCGGTCGTTGTCGTGCTCCCCAACGTTTCTGCAACGTTACCACAGTGTTCGCCCGCAAATTTCAACTCCAGCAATTATTCTAGTCTATGGCTCACCGGATTCACTATTATTCAGCTCGACTACGGATGGGTTGTTCCGTTTCCCCTTCCACTTCCATTACTTTATCACGATCTCTTGGCCGCCGTGTCTTGTTTCACTTCTCGAGCCACAATTCCTCATCCGTTACTCACTTTATGTAGTCAAAACTTTCCTAATTCTGCGGCACCACGCCTACGTGCATTACTTTCACCATCGACAGTCTGAGTCACTTCATCCGTCTTCATCCAAGGAACTTGTCTTCACCCTTCGCGCGTTTGTACCCCAGAAACTTTTCTCCACTACCGTGCACATCCGCACCCTAGGACGTTCTCTCTCTTACTGCTCGCGCCTTGCGGCCCTCGGCCCCTCGCGCCGAACCGACTCCGACTCCGGTTCTCTCCCTTACACGACTCCGAGGCGCGCCGGCCGCTGCCGCGTAGTTTGAATTCATAGTCTATCGGAACGCATTGTTATCGCGGAGGTGATAACAATTCGTTTCAATATATATATATATATATACTCAACTTATATATATATATATTCAACTTATATATATGTATATATATATATATATATAAGTTGAAAATGATTTGGAAAGTTGGGATATGTCAAAATTTTCAGCAACAAGGATGCACGCCGAAAATTACATGTAGGCTGTTTGGGCATCATTGTTTACAAAATAGAAACGTTCTACATATTCATATCAGATGTCACTTCGCAAGTACTAATTTTATAAAACGAATGACGTGTGGGACAATGTTTTCGATTTTAAATCCAAACAATAACACCGCAGTCACTGGGAAGGCTGCACGTAGAGCTGCCTTCTAATTATAACATTTTATTTATTTCCTCTCTAAATGTACTTTTAGATATTTCTCCCTTACAAGAATTTGACGTTCATCTTACTGTAAAATAATTCATAACTAATAATTTAAGTATATGATCGTAGATATTTGTAAAATTATCTCGTGATTGCACAAATAGAGAATAGAAAAACGTAGCGTTCGACGATTAGATCACAAAACATTACTATTTTCTTCGACTGCCAGGGCTTCATGAAGTATAAATAATGGAAATTGAATTCATTCCCAAGTGAAAAATAAATGGAATTCTTGTTTACAAATTTTAGAGATTTTTGCACAGACTCGTTCGAAAACAATCGTTTTGAGAGGAGATTTACTTCTGTAGATGAAACATTGAAAGCTCTTTCCACGTTTTCTCTTCCACTCACTGAAATACAATTCAGGGTTTAGGGAGTGAATGTTCTCCGCACGAGCCTTCTGTTATTTTCTTTCTCTGCGCTGCCTTAGTTTTCCTTGTTCAGAGTCGAAAAGTTGGCGAATACTATGGGGTCAGAACAAGTGAGAGAAAGTTTAGGAATTCTTTATCAAGAGTCGTTTTAAAACAAATTTAATTAAGCGTTTCGCTTGTGTTAACTGAAAATTAATATGGCAAAATATACGCCAGCGAGTTAGTATGTTATATTTCCAGACATGCAGAAATAACTCTGGTACGCTACTCTCCTTCAGTTTGCAACCTCAGCCAGAAAAAATAGGTTATGGTTTTCGGACTTAAAATTGTCATAAAAAATAATAAGAATTTTATTCGCTCCATTTTTATATTTCTAACATTGTTTTAATGATATTCAAACAAATCTGGGTGAACGCAATTAAATGGTGTTTAGAATCAGACTTAAATGTAAGTGTAAAATATTAGAAGATGAACAATTATACCATATAAGTTTCAACATACACATTAATTTTGCTGAATGCACTTTCTGTTAGGTTTATTCATTTGGTACACTATAATTGATCTGGCATGACTCCAAAATGGGGCCATAAAATCCTGTAGGACAGGAACTACTTAATGCAACATGGAAACATAAAAAGTGGTCGCCAAAGAAAAAACTGCTTTTCGCCCTCCTACTTTCTCCCAATAGGAAAGGTACCGATTATATCAGACCTCAAATATTTCTGAAACTTAGTACATTGAAAGTGATGTCTTCAATACACTTGCATATACAAATCTGATTAATGAAATAGAGTTTGTTAGTGAAAGAACATCTAGTATCGATCAACTAGTATGGTAAAACTTCTCTGGAATAAGATTTTAGTTCAATCTTTTGTAAAAAGAAAAATAAAGAAATATGAACAATTCATTCAGTTATGCAATACGTTTCTTAGAATCTAACGGGTAACTTCAAGCCTTCTAGAAAATAGAACGGTGCACATTGCCAACCAGAAATGTCTTCCACTAGAGACTTTCCTCACAGAGTTATTGTGGAACGTCGACAATGATAGATAAATGACCGTGAGAGAGGACTTAAGATCAATGGCTGGGAGACGGATCGTAACGAGAAATGAGAAATTATTTCCTGTCTGACTCATCAATCTTTCTTCTCTATTCCTCCTAGCATGTCTCCATTTTCCAGAACCTTTGCTTCAGAAGTGAGATCGAAACACAAAGAAATGTCACTTGAAATTGAAACTTTATCAACAGGGGTAGTACGTTATAGTTTTACAGTATATTTTTTAAGAGGCACTTTCTCATGTAACATGGGGATAGTGATCGACATTCGGATATGGCATGGACTTCAAACAATTTGCATTACATGTGAAAAAATGTCTTGTTACTTATAGAAGTCATTATCGTCAAAATCATTAGAAACTGTGGTTATTTTGACTTAGCTCTATCTGCACAGATTATAATGTCTTTAGTTTGTATAAACAATATTTTAGAGAGGTTATAATAGCTACCAACAGACAACACGCTTTCTTTAAATATGCAAAACCATAGGGGAGCGCAGAGGGATGGGTAGGGAGGGCAGGCCCCCAACTGAAAATTTTGAAGAGGCCCCGTAGCCATCCGTAATAAAATATTTTATTTCCGAAAATCCTTGATAAGTAACTATATAAGTTAAAATTTACAGTGATCATGTCAAACGGATGGAAGGACGCATTAATATATCCATATATCGTTACTGTATCCATTTCAATAATTTTTATTACCTTATTATCAAATATCATCATTTTTGAAAAAAAAATGTTTTTTTGCTTAGATGTAAAATTCAGCGGTGTCATACTGTAGACATTAACTCTCTGATTTCTATTTCCCAATAATTGAAATTAATTTTGTTTGTTTATAAATTCTTTATTTTTTGCAAAAGCAGCATATGTATGCCGTAACTAGACATCAACATAGCGATCGATATATACCGTCTCCTAAGAGAGATGAGACACATTGGCCAGTTGGGAGAACCGGTACGAAAAATCGGAAAGAAAATTTGATAAACTTTTTGAGATACACCGCCCTGATTGGTTTTTTTTTTTGTATTTATAGTTCAACACTATTGGTTTTAATTTCACGAGTGGAATGGTCACTTCTAATACACAACTATTTTTTCCTGCTCTTTACAAGACAAACATTGCAATTACAAACATAACGCATAAAAAACGGTATTGGGCGTAGTGAAATCAGTAAGTTTTAACATAGTACAAACAATTTGAATGAAGAAGCGAAGTGATCGACTCCGTAGTCGTCGCTTGAGAAATTCGTGTCCGTGACGTTTTGTCCGTTCTCCTCGCGCCCATCCGGCCCACCGTGCCCGCGCAGGTCCCGCGCCCTGCGGCCATTCGGCCATCGCCGCTCCGATCATTCGATTAGGGCATTAGAGGGGCTGTGTGGGCACGAAAAAGCGCGGCTTATTGGGTTACCACCACCACCCCCACTCCACCCCATGCGCCCGAGTGCGGCGTCTTTGTTTCGCTGGAAAATGTCATTAAAGCGCCGGCCTCGCTCGTCGCCAAGGACCTGGCGGGGGGAGAGGAGGGGAGAGGGGGGCGGGGAAGCAGACCTTCTGCGGAATGTCCATACGCCCCGCTGTGTCGGCGCAGACGGAAGCAATCGGACCGCCCACGCCTCGGCCGCCCCGCCCCCGCCCCCGCCGCCTTTGATGAACTAAATATCGATCCGCGCTAAGGGAGCTGGAAGAAAGTGTAGAGGACATCACTTTCCCTCAAGGTGACGGTCTCTTTGCTGTTGCTTTTTTTAGATGTTTGGTGGGTCAGGGATTCTAGTGCTCACGAAAACGTGCGCAGATGGTAATTGTTTCCCATAGGTCACTCAGAGTTTTCACTGTTGTTTGACTAAATAATTCAAATCCAAACAGGGATGTGGACTATAGATCGAATATAATTTAAACCAAACATGTGCTAGATTTCCTGCGCTTCTCTCATAATGAGTGATTTCAGTGAATCTACTTCCGCAAACAGTTCTACTTTTAAATACCAGCGTATGTCTTGAGGTCAAAATACAAAAAACAAAACATTGTTAACCCTTCTGTACTGTTCGGATCTATGTGGCACGAAAATACATTTGTTAGCTCTTACAGGCATACTCTTACAGACTAATGAGCATTATAATACTTCCTGCCTTCGTTATGAATCTAAATATCTTCAAATATTTCTAAGAGTTTTTGTCTATTTGTTATAGTTTTAGATATTTATCATGCATGAAGGTCGGCTTATACAACCTGGTGGCCGAACATTACACATTAATAATTCAATTAGGAATATTAATACAATCTAACTTTAAATTATTTTAAGACAATAAAAATAACAATAAGAGTAATAATAATAATATCAAAGATAACAATGAATAATGTAAACGCAACAGTAACTATAAAAGCGTTAACTCTACATTTATGACTATCCCATACAGACATTTTAATCTAATAAATACACGTATTTTTAATTACACTGCTCTCCATTCCACTTCACTTCTCTATTGCACTACACTTCACAACACGACACCGCACTTCACTCATTATTAATACTATATTGAATATAATTATATATTTAATAAAGCAATGTATTTAACAGCAATTTTCACAATGCTAATAATAACAATAATAATAATAATAATAATAATAAAATAATACTAACTGTTCAAAAAAGCCTAATTTACTAATTAATAAACTTTACGAGTATCATTAGTCTCTTTACTTTTAAATCTTTGAACCTAAAAATCATAATTTTACTACGCCAATAATTCTAATGTATGTATTTTTCGGGTCTATGTGACCCGATTGTCAAAAACCAACAAAACTACTATGTAAGGTGTGTGAATTGAACCTCTTGAACTTTATTTTGATAACAATGATAATAATGCAGGCAAGCTTTCTTCTACTCCTGGAGAGAATGAAGAACATAATCAGAGAATGTGAATTCATTCTGATTTAGTATTTAGTTAGCACAAATGACAATTTTTCGTGCGATTATTTCTGTTTGTCAACCAATTTGGAATTGTTCTAAAATAAGTATTAAAATTTCGGATAGTAATGGAAAAATTAAAGCAGGAGTAGCATGGAAAACAAATAAAAATATTAAAAATACTTCTTTTTTACCATATTATTTGTTGGAAACTATTTTCCAAGTATGAAAAAAAAGTAGAACTTTAGTGCAATTCATCGAAACAAAACAATTTTATTCGAGACTGACTAAAATGTACCTCATTGTTCTACTATTTTACTTTAAGAAGGTGGTCCATTACACGACGTTTCTGTTGAAAGCTTCGTGTAATTTATTTTTGTTGACTCCACTGTCACCATCTTTTCACCACATAACAACTGCACAAAGAACCAAGGAGCCGTATTAAAATTTGAGACCTACTGTAACATTTATAGATGTTACATTACATAATTCAATTAGGAATATTAATACACGCTAACTTTAAATCTCGATCAGGTTTTTGTCCAGTTTCCCTGATCCATTGAGCAAATGCTGAGATGGCCCCTTGTTTTGCTTCTGGGCGTAAATGTAGCTTCACTGTGCGCACGTTTTGTTGAGCACTCCTTTTGCTTGTAGTTCACTTACAGTTGAAATTGATTTTCTATAACTCGGGAAAAAAAATTTTCAAATATCTTTATTTTTCTAAAATAATTATTTTCTAAATTCACTTTTTCGTTTTTTTTGTTTTTTTAATAAAATTCTGTGCCCTCAAGAAAATGTGCGCAGATAAATTTCTTTCCCCACACGTCATATACAGTTTTTACTGTTTTTTGACAAATAAATAAATAAATAAATAGATGTCATCTGTCAACGCATACATCACTTTTGTTCGTGACACAAGCCGCGTCTTCATCCAGCTAATAAACAAACTACTATCAGCAAGCCACATAATTTATTGAGTGAGCTTTCAATACATTCAAAAATGCACCGCAATCTGTAGGATGACATCTTCTTGACCATTCTATTACATTTTTGCTGGTTCGACGTTTCTCGATTCTACCCTACTTGTTCAGAGCCTGTAGAATCTGCAACTGTTTGTGAACTTACTAATTACTTGGTATTCAACGTGATTGAATTGCACGAGTGTACCTCTTTGCTCGATAACAAAGTTAAATAAGAATGGTTTTTATTGACAAGGAAGTATTATATTGTTATCTATTACAAGGTGACATATAGAACAAGTGACGGAGGATAGGAGGGTCTTGTAGAAAAATATATATTACAGGCTTAATATGGAAATTGTAAAATAAGGAAGAGAGTGGGGTATAGCATGCTACAGTTCTCGCACGGGTACGCTAATATTATTTAATTACAGGTAAAGATGCATGGAAAAGGGTCTCGAATGAAATACTGAACATCCTCAGCAAAATCCTTTTTCATGACTCGACAGGAATCGATCTGCTGGTCACAAAGGGTAAACTCCCCAGTCTCGTCGTGAAAAGCTCGACTTTCTAGCCTTATAAATTACTATAGTATCATTTTCACGGAATAAGCAACATTAATTTTAGGCTTGAATAAAATGAAAGGAGCTGATGGTATTTCCTATCAGACTACAAGTGTAATTTACAATTTATTTGCAATAGAAAAATAAATTATGGTGGCTGGTAGATAAAGGGATAAAGGGAAAAATAAAGTATGGTGGTTGGTAGATAAAGGGATGCGTTCTAAACAAATTGGTAAGACAATACAAACAGATTACAAATTGAAAAAAATGTATTTGCAGATGTTTTAATCTGTTCGTTATATAAGTACTTTGTTACAGCCTATGAGGAAGACTTCATAAGAGCAGATACGTTGGGGATTCAACAAACAGTGTTTTCTTTATCTCAGTCCATGAATTTTTCTATTATTTAAAAGTAGCACAATTGGCGAAATTATATTTGCCCTAAACCAACCAGAATATCGAAATGAATGATCTTACTAGCTGACGCTGACGGCAACATTCCAATTGTTTTCAGTTGGTAGAACCCGAAATTGCGGAACACATAATGTTATTTATTACCAAATGTTAGTTATTTTTCCAATAAATGTTTCGCAGCAAAGATTTTTCAATGAAGTAGTGAAGCTCATCACTGCTGACGACGTCGGTGAAATTAAGGTTGTTTTCCACTTGTTCTCGAGAAGTATATTAGAGGAACGTAATATATAATGCGATTGTAACTAATTTTGTGAAGCCCTATCCATCCACGCCAAAGGAGTTAAAAGAAAAAATAATGGATATGTTTGGCTAAAGATGCGTCTGGTGTACTGTACGAGGGGGGGGGGGCGGGAAATAATAGGATGGGACATCATTCCACTTATGGCAATGTTCTTGTTTTTTTGAACATACTGGGGCCAAGGCAGTGACAATCAATCCAACAGCATTAAATTCATCAAAAATTAAAACATAATGAAAACCAATTTTTACTCAAATGAAGGGCTTGGAGCACAAAGAAAAGAAGTACACTTATTTTAATGTTGAGAAAATTGGGTTCAACGTTGAGTGACTGCAGTAGAAAATGCTACGGAAGGCATCTTTCCACCGCTAGAACGCGATAAAACTTTGAGCAATTTGAACGCCGTTTATACACGAAATAATATGGAGTTTTAAATTTGAACTCGTACCCTAAACTCAAAGTTTTCCAAAAATGCACTTATACCCTTTACACCCTGAACCACTCAAATATAATTTTAGTACATTATTTAAAAAGTATACACAATTTTCATTGCATATGTTTTAGGTCTTTGAAATATATTTTTTAGACACTTTGGGAAAGATGCTATTAAGAATTTTGTTAAAATGGGAGTAAAAGAACGTTATACATTCAAAATAGTTATGAATATTACATCCTCAATCATGTAAATAATGTAAATACAAGAGTAAATTTAACAATTCAAATGAAAGCATATTAATTCAACACAATCCATTGATTTTCTTTTATGTATTGTGATATAATAATGAATGATGATTATAATTTTACCTTTAATCCAATTTAATTTACTAGCTCAGTTATTTGGGATCTATATGTTGACACACCTGCACACTTACCTGCAGGCTGGTTGTCACTGGATTGCCCTCTATACAGAGAAGCCTGGAAGTCTGAAATTGTTTATGTCCCGAAGGAATTACACACAACGTGGCACAACAATAATTTTGTTTATTAAGAATGGAATTTGAGATTAAAAATATAAAAATTCTCTTGCTTAATTTCATGCATTAAGTTCACTGTACCAAATTGTCTGGCGTTGTGAAACGATGGCCCCGCAGTTCGTAGCCCCTTGACTTCCGCGCCGAAAATCCGTCTGCTTCTTTCTTGCTGCTCACTTCTTGCACACTTGTTCCACAATTTGTCCTCCCTATTCGCGTCGATGTCCAACTTTAATAATTCAGGTTACATACGCGCCGCTACCACCAGGATGCCAGTCAACCACCAACTCTCTCTCGTCCAGGGCCCCCTTCTCGCCCGTCAACAACCTTCGTTACCTAGTAACCGCGACCGTCCAGATTGAAGCGCAGCGTTTGTTTTGTAATATTTTTGTATATTACAGCTCCGTCCGTTCAGATTAACGCGCGGCGTTTGTTCTGTAATATTTTGTATATTACAGTATATTCTGGAAATGAAAAACGACAGTTTCCAAAAGTTGAAATCATTTTTTCTGAAAACAATTAAAAGGTAAGAATGTTTTTTTCACCATTAAGTTTCTTTACTTTATGAAAGAAAAATTGTCGCTCATAAGACTCGTACAGAAAATGTCACACACAGCTCGTTTCTTTCACACACAAAATTTACGAAAACCTTAGTGCTCTAAGAAGCGTGAAACACGTAAAATTACCGTAAAACGGCGCCCTGCTGCGAAAGAAATAAGCCTTCGTTAAACACTTTTGCGGAAGCCACGTCGCGTCGGGGCAGGGCGACCGCCGCGCTTCGTGCTGTGTGGTAGGCCGAGCGGGAAATCGCTCTCTAAATATTTCACGTCTCATTTTTTAACGTCTCCGCCGCAATTAGCGACCGCGCTAACCCGCAGCCGCTTCTCCCACCGCTCTCCCCCTCTCTGCCCCGTTCCACCCCACGCGGGGAACCCTGCCTCACCTTTTACCACCCCGCCTCTTCTCACTTGCCCCTTACACCCCGTCTCAACTGCATCGCAATTCCTAACATTATCTCGCCAATCTTCTCCCGGTCCTTCCCTGCCCCGTCGCACCACACACGAGAAACCCTGCCCTACCTTTGACCACCTACTGGCGGATCCAGGGAGGGCATTGGGGCCCACCTCCCCCCCCAAAAAAGGCCTAGACTTTTCCTTTATTTGACAAAATTGATTTCAATATTTATGTTCGAATTATATAATTATTTAAACAATAATACTGAATAGTTTCACATCTACAGCACATAAATACCATACAATATAATAACAAATATATTTATTGTTTATCAAAAATCTACGTTGTCCCCCTCCAAATGCTCGGCTGGATCCGCCCCTGTTCCCACTTCGCCTCATTGCACTTGCCCGTTAAACCCCGTCTCAAGCAGCTCGCCACCCTCTCCCGGTCCTTCCTTGCCCCGTCTCTCCCCGTGTGCTTCTCTCCGCTCGGTCTCTTTCCACCCCGATTCTTCCAGCCTCATCCCTCCAAGATCCGGCCCTTTTCATCCCGTCTCGCCTTTCTCCTCTTTACTCGCAATGCCCCCCCCGCTTTGCCGCTTCACTTGTGACTGCCTCTCCCCGCCACATCCGACCTTTTCTAGCAGTGCCCTTACAAACGGGTCACGGGCTGCGCGCGATCTTTCCTTGCTCTTTCTTGCCCTTTCCTCACCCCTTACTTACAAACACTTCCATGCACTTCAATACCACATACGTTGGGAGACCAGTCGAAAGCTTAGGGCTTGTCCAGGGGCGGTGCTGGCTGGGGCGGCTGGGTAGGAGATACCTGGACGAAGGAAAATTCCGCAAACCGACATGTAGGTCGGCGCCCCATCTCGCCATCCAGCGGAGGAAGTTGACAGCCATCTTCGGCGAAACAAGCATGCACTATACCAATGGGAATACAGACCTATCGGTTGAAACGCGCCCGGAATCATCCATCAATCAATCAATCCACTCTTCAATTGATCTGTCTGTTCTCGACTCTGCACACCTCACCCCACTTTATCCCCCTCCCCCCGTCTCCACACACCAATCTCCCCTGCGCCACACCCCACCCCGCCGTCCTTTCCCGGTCCCTCCCACTGTGGCCATTCGCCGACCCCTCCCACCTCCCCGCCACCGCCACCGATACCGCCACTGCCAACCCCATTGCACAGTGATGGAAGTGCGCGTGATTCATAATGCAAATTTTTGGAAATTAGTTATAATATGGTTAACGAAAGCATGAAATAATCACCGTGCCGCAAAATCGATGGCAGGCCCGAAGAGGCGAACTGCGAGCTGGACGCCGGATGGGCGCGAAAGAGCGGTGCGTTGAGGTACGTTGATGAAAATGTAGAGGAGCAGCAACACGAGCAAAATTCGTCTGCATAGCGGTAAATGAAAAAAAAAATACTACGATCGTAGAAGAATATTGGGTTAATTGCAAAGAATTGAGTTACTGGAGGATTTCAGTGTTAAGTGGGACAGTGTATTAGAGAGAGAGAGAGAGAGAGAGAGAGAGAGAGAGAGGGAGAAAAAATGAGGGTCATGTGTGTACTTTGGGGAAGATGCAGACTTTTATGGCTACAACAAATGAGGTATAATGAGCTAAAGTAAATGCGTTACACAATTGCATTTTATTGGACAATACCAGGAATATACTTTTGAGCGAGCAGGTGGTGGAAGAAATTGCATTAGTTTATGAAATTTTCAGGGAAGAGAGTATCCATCTATAAAATTATAACGAAACGCAATGGATGAAATGTTACTGGGTGGCTGTGGTCAACCTGCGCTGTGTGGCCACATGGGTGAGCCAACGCGGAATGCTCTGTCACAGAGACGCGGTGCCTGGGTGGAGTGGCGAGTTCGTGGCGTGACGTGGAGTGGGGAGTTCGCACTGGCTGATGTTGAGGGAAGTGTGGGTTTCAATGAAACTGAATGAAAGGGAGAGTTTGGGACTGAGTGGTGAATTTGGAATCACATACCGCAGTCCATGGCGGTATATGATATCACGGATATTGAGAATAGGTATAATTGTAAGCTCTCTGGTATATTTATTTTCAAGTTGATGTGCATTGATGATCATTTAAAGTTGCCACAGATGTGCACTTATGTGAATATGACTAATCAAGTTATAAAATAACAATATTATTGCAGATGAAAATGAAGATGAACGTTGTTTCCATGAAAAATAACTACTTTTGTCTGAAGAGTGGTAATCCAAATTTAGAGCAGTAGTAGAAATAAATATTTGAAAATAATTCTGCGCGGTTGAAAGAAGCGAATGCAATGGGGAAATAATACGTTGGGCGAATAGTGTGGTGTCGCGAGGTAGCGCGTCGCTTCGGCGGGTCGCTCGGGAAGCCCAGTCTTAAGCCGGATGGGGGATGGGGGTGGAACGCGGCGGCGCCTCGCCGGCAAGCGCCGGGCAGGGAAATCCCGGCCCGAAAATAACTTGGACAACAGGGCGCGCGCGGGCGCGAGTCTAGGTGATGTCGGTTGCGCCCTGGAGAGGGCTGGCCAGCGAGCCGTATGACGCCCGCCGCTTGTAGAGTGGGGGCGAGCCGACGGATACTTAACGCCGCGCCGACACGCGCCTCGCGGGATACGCAGGGTGTCGAAAGTCGGGTGGTATCTCCAGTGCTATCTTGCACGGTGGTATCTCCAGTGCTATCTTGCACATCTTGATCGGTTTTGGCGTCAGGCCATGTAACTTCTCTAGTTACGGGGACTCTATGTCCGACAGCTTCGCACTTCGCGTTGCTTTTTCCTGCTCTCGAGCAGAGGTACTGGGCTAGGCCTAGGGACGGTCGCGGAGTTTCGCGGCTAAGGGAATTGAAAGGTTGCCAAGGGGTTAAATTTTGTATCATAATCTTTGTATTATAATTGTAAATATATTGTAAATATCAAACAGAATCAGTCGTCTGTGTTATTCTTGTCTAGTACGTCACAATAGTACGTATTTTTGAAAAAAATAAATATTGTAGGAAATCTTGTAGGTTCTTAAAGTTTTCACGTGAATATTGGAACGCACATGTGTTTTATCAATATTTTCATTGTTTTGAAAAAACAAATCAATGTTGTGAAAATACTTTTGTGTATGAGAATCTCAGCCACTTGCATATGTTTAATGTTTGTCCCGTAATAAACGTTTTACTATTCAACGCTGATGTTTGAAATATTTTTCCATAGCCAACGGCGATTTTCAGTAGCTTTTCTACTGAACTAAAACTACATTGAAAGTGATATTAAGTTAGAAAAACGTCGCGTTCTCACAGAAAACAAATACAACCGTTCAAATCTATTTTTCAAGAGAGATTTCCAAACATAAACCCTCATATTTCAACGAACCTTCCTCTCTGAGTTTCGGAATTAAATAGCTAGGTGGTGCGTGGTGTCTTACTAGAGAAATAGTGCATTCTAGGAGTCCCACAGGGTTCGCAAAGCGAGCGGCGTTGGCAAAGGGGTGGAAGAGCGGTCGGGAGGGGTGATGGGAATGGGTCGGAAGGAGGAGAGGAGGAAGGAGGGGAGGGGCCACTGCGTCGCCGGGCAGAGAGGCGTTGTTCCAATGCTAATATCCTGCAGGAAAATAAATCTCCCTTTGCATTTTGGGGGTGGTGGTGCCCGCGTCGTGTCTTCAGAGGCGGAAGCGAAAGTGGCGATGGAAGTGGGAGGTGACAGCAATGGAAGCGCTAGCTCTCTCTTCTTTGGGTAATAAAGATGGATCAGGCACTAGTGATGTTCCAAGAAGTGGTAATGGATTGAAACGTATGATGAGTTGTGTATACAGTAAGTCTAAAGAGAAATAGATATGGATGAAGACTGAAGCGTAAATAGAGTCGATGATTAAGAATCGTATAAGAGGGCATGGGATGAAGGGGGAAGTGGAGGAGAAAGAAAAGAAGTTAGAGAGAAGGCGACACAGAAAATGACGTAAGCGAAATGGAGACGCAGATAGGGCCATGATGAAAGCGAGGGTGATGACGGAGAGCGTGGATGTAGAGATGTGAAGATGAAACAGATGTAAAACAGAAGCAGCAAATACAGACAAAAGGCAGAGAAGAAGTAACGTCAAGAGGAAAGCCGAAGGCGAGATAAGTCTGGTGATGGAGGGAGAGGAATAGAGGGGACAGGCACTCCGTCGGAGGAAGCAGGAGTGGAAACGGAGAGTATGGGGGTTGAACGGCGACTGCGAGGGCGGAGGCGAGCAGCGGGCGAGGGAGGAGGATGGGGAGTGGGCGGTTCCTCAACTTGTAAGATTACAACGAAAGCTATTTATTACATTTGAACGGAACTGCAGTAGGTTTAATATTCTTCTTCTTCTTTCATCAAATTAACTCGCGGAGCGCAGAAGGCAATATCTGTCCCGCTTGTTTGGGAACTGATGGGCCCCGCGAGCAGTCGAGAGCGCGCGGGCCGGTCTTCATAAAGGAAAGGGGCGGCGGGGGCGGGGGCGGGGGTGGAGCTGGTCGACCCGCTGCTGAGCGGCCACCATCCACCCCCAGCCGGAGTTCAGCCTTCCCTCACGCCCTTCCGGCGCCGGCGTCGGCGACGCCCCCGCCCTTAAACCGGTCCTGCCAGATATTACCTCGTTCGTTCTTTCCTGTTCGCGCTGTTCCCACCGTCCTCTCTCGTCCTCCTACCCCGTTCTTCCGCTATTCCCCCAATTTCCCCCCACAGACTTCGATGGCTCAGGGCATGAACTGATGTCACTGCAGTGCCTCTGACCAGAAGGTCCTTCTGTTCGACTCGCGACGGTGGTAGGATTTTCGATACAAGCTTCGTAAATATTGCCTGGTGAAATTCATCTTACCACTGGGGAGAATTAAGATATTCAGATTTCTTTCTTAATCTTCCTTTTTTCCTTCAGTTTTGGATGGACCAAAAAAGTTTTCAGAAGGAAGTTTTAAAATATTGAAAGTTGCTGAGGAATGGATGATGAAGAGATCAAAAATATTTCCACTGCCGTGTTCATTATTAAAAGAATGTTATAAGAAAAAATGTGTGGAAGTAATAAAGATCGGGTATCAATATTTCTTTGTTAGCTAATGATCTTGTAAAAATTCAATTTATTTTGTGATCGTTGCAGGGTAGTACCTGACAACCGACGTAACTTGAACCATTTCCAGAACATTCACTGCATTTCGATGCACACCACAACTTTCCTTTAGTCTTGCTCTAGTTTGAACAACTTGAGTCGTTATTATCCTTCGCACCCGGTTAATCCCCCGCCCAGTCCTCCCTTCCATCGACCCCACGAGTTCACCTTCCACTGATCTCCATTCGCCCAAGCACTCCGCATTGTCTCGGCGGCGCACCTAACAGTCCTTCATTGTTCGCTACCTGCCGCCCCCGCAGACCCGCCCCCGGCCACGTGCTCGGGAGCTCGGCCGCCTTGGACCTGCCTCGCCTTGTGCCTTGCGCCTTGGCCCCCGTCCCCGCCCCCCTCCCCGCTGCCGGCGCCGGCGCCGCCGCCGCCGCCTTCTACTCGCGCCGCCGATTCCATTAACTACTTTCCCGCCTGTATTAATTACGGCGGCGGCAGAGGCGGAGGTGGCGGTGATGGCGGCGGTGGCTGCTACCTCTGCTGATACTTCGCCGCTACTACCGCCGGCGCGCCGGTGCAAAGAGCGCTGGTGAGGACGACGATGTTCGGAAGAGAGGGTGGAAGGTTGAGGCCATGGCGGGGCGGGGGGTGAGAGTAGGGAGGAAGTGGGGACGAGCGCGGGGGAGAGGGCGGGGTGAGGCTGCGGGTGAGGGAGAGGACGAGAGCAGAGGCCAAAGCGGAACCGAGAGCGAGTGAGAGGGCGGGGCAAGAGCGATGGCGAGAGGGCGCGGGGGCAGGGGTGAGAGTGGAGGCTGGTCGGGGGTGAGGGCAGCGGTAAGAATGGAAGCGGGGCAAGAGTGTGGGCGAGGGCGGGGGCGAATGTAGGGGGTGAGGGTGGGGCGAGGGCGGTGGCGAGGGCGCAGGCGATGGTGGGGCGGCGGTGAGGGTGGGGCGGGGCGGGGGCGCGGGCGGTGACGATGGGTGCGGAGGGGGAAGGAGGGGGAGACGGCGGAGGTGAGAGTGAGGCGACGACGTGAGGGACGAGGGTGGGGCTGGGGCGAGGGGGGGCGATGGCGGGGACGAGGGCGGGGCGAGGCGGGGCAAGGGCGGGGTGGGGACGAGGGCGAAGTTGAGGAGAGGCCGTGAGCGAGGGCGTGGGCGAGGGCGGTGGTGAAGGCGTGGGCGAGGGCGAAGGGGCGAGGGCGGGGGTGACGGTGAAGTTGGGAGCGAGGGCGGGGGCGAGGGTGAGTGTGAGGGCGGGAGCAAGACTGGAGGCGAGGGGGAGCGAGGCGTGGGGGAGAGTGTAGGTGGAAGCGGGGCGGCAAGGAAAAGGGCGGGGTGGGGGCGAGGATGAGGATGGGTTGGCGGAGGAGTGCCGATGGAGGCAAGGGCGGCTGAAGAAGAGGAAGGGGTGGCTGCGTAGGCAATGGGCAGGGGGGTGACGGTGGAGGCGGAGAGGGCGAGCTGGCAAAATGAAAGCAGCAGACAGCGAACGAAGGCGATGCGGGGGCGAAGAACGGAGGAACCAAGTGCGAAGGCAAGGGATGGAAGGAAATGTTACAGGGCCTGGAAGCGATCTGTACGGACGGCAGGCTGGAACTCGATGGGAACATATTACACTGATCGTCATAAAAAAAACGAAGGACCCTACTGATCCGCTGCAAACTCTGAAAGTATTATGCACACCATTCGCTAAGCCAATGATTTCGTTTCACGGTCGGCCGCGCACTGGGGGGTAGGTGGTAGATGCGTGACGTCACGCCCACCGGTCTAGACAAGAGGACTTCAAACGGCCACGTCGAATATTGTGACATCAGGTAGCGTCGCCAGAGCGTCATCTGCACGTACTCTATGCCTCGGCGACGTTTTCGACAACCGGTTGTCCAGTTAGACGCGTTCGAGAAGGGCTGCATCTTAAGTGTGCAGGGGGCTGGTTGGTCCTGTCGCCGTATTGCGCACCACACCGGTCGTACAGACACCACCATCGCCCGCTGTTGGCGGCAATGGATTGAGGAATGCATGCACACACGAAATGCAGGATCTGAACGTCCACCATGCACCATGAGTAGGGAGGACCGACGGATTGATCGCCCTGCGAGAACAGATCCAACGGCAACGATTGGTGCTCTTCAACTGGCTGTGCTGCCTGCACTGTCACATTCTGTAAGTACCAGTACCATTGGCAGGCGGTTGCACAACGCAAGGCTCGCCGCACGCCGACCGTTACGACGCCTGCCACTCACACCCCACCTTTGTCGCTACAGACTCGCCTGGTGCCGGAAATGATGGACCCGGGGACATGCAGACTGGCAGCGGGTCATCTCAGCGACGAGTCCCGCTTCAGCCTTGATGGCAACGACCACCGAGTCCTTGTCTGAAGGCGCAGTGGGGAGTGCCACGACGAGTGGTTTGTGGTACCCCATCACACGTCCCGCCAGCATGGTGAGATAGTGTGGGGCGCAATATCCCAGGGTGCCCGTTCAGCGTTAGTGTTAATTGGAGGTACCGTGACAGCCACACGGTACATTTAGGAGATCCTGCAACCGGTGACTGCCGTTCGTGAACGCTCACGCCTATGCCCTATTTCGACAGGATAATGCACGTCCGCATACAGTAGCCATTTCCTAAGATGCCTTGCAGCCGTGGATACTCAGCCATGGCCAGCAGCATTGCAAGACCTGTCCCCGATCGAGAATGTTTGGGGTGCTATGGAGCGTGCGATCAGAATTCCATCCCTACAGATCAAACTGCAAGAACTGCGCGCTCAGGTGCAAGCTGCATTGGATGGGATAGCACAGGACATCATTCGAGAACTGTTCAAGTCCATGCCGCAATGTCTGAACGCGTGTGTTCCCTAAAATGGCGGCCCCACGCCATACCATCATGTACCGTCTGTGGCCGTGTACCGCAGTATATGTAGGTCCTACAAATGTGAAAGTGTAATCATTTTGTATACGTGGTACCCCCTACCTGCCTACTAACAATGATCGCAACCCGCCTTGCCCTTCTGGATGCAGATTTTTTATGATGATGAGTGTAAATAGAGCTACTTGTTGTTGAGAATGCGAAGATGGGTAAAGTAAAAATAACGGTTTTGATAGAATAAGCTATACAGATAGTGTATAAAACGTGTGTGCATTGAGAAAGATAGGCGTTACAGAAAAACTACCGTGCATGTTGAAAGAAGTCAGGAAGCCAAGAAGATGATGAAGCTGTGAAAATAGGGAAAAGAATGGGAAGGAGTAACCAACTCATTTTAGATGCGGGTTGTGAACTGGATTTTTGTGGAGAGGCGATTGCAGCAAGCAGGCTGTCTGAGACAGGCGGCTGTAGGGATAGAGAATTAGGAGGGCGAGGGCGGTGAGGATGCGGGCCGCTGAGCGGAGCGAGGCTATGAGGCAGGTGAAGACGAGCGGAGGGAGGACGGGGAGGACGCGCACGGAGCGTAGGGCGATGTGTGCGCAAAGAGCGGCGCTATAAATATTTGACAAATTTGCGGCGTTGTGCGCGCGCAGGTAGTGCACGGAGCGGTGGCAGTTTGGGCGGGACGTGCGCGTTGTGGGCGGTGTGGGCGGGCACAGAGAGCGGATCAGCCCCCGGGCGATGTGAACTCCACCTGCGCTTCGGGTCGCGGTCCTCGACTAAGAGCGTAGTTATTGCGCAAAGAAATTCGATTCTTTACAAAGAATACAGTAAAATATTACCATACAATTGATTGTTGCGACTACAAACGCTGCATTAATTTATTCAAAGAATTGCATTATTCAAGAGATCAAGTGCAAGATTGCGTAATGAACTAATTAATCTTGTATCGAATATTTAATTTTTATTTAATAAGTGAATGTGGTGTCTCAAATAATTATGGTTAATATGTTAAACAATTATTGGCGTCATATTACATTTACTCTCCTTATGTAAGGTGATATATATATATATATATATATATATATATATATATAATCGAAAACAATACACAAAAATTTAGTAATTCTCTTAATTAACTTACTCCTATTTTTAGGAGGATGATGTTTAATATTTCTTGCAGTGTATTCATATGAATTAATTAGCACATTATACATTAAACTCATAAGCGCCAAACATGTCTACCAGAAATGTATCTCACTATATAGGAATTTCCAATACTTCAGTAACTAATTTATACGAGAAATGAAATTCAATTAACACAATATTCGTCCAGTAATAATTAGATTTTGACCAATATTCCATAATGTAACGAAAATGTTTAATTCAATTAATTCCCAAACCAGTCGTGCTATAAACAGCACGTACTTTCTCGCCCGTATTTTCAAATTACGCTAGAAGTGTTCAAATTTTTGAAAAATGATACATGACCTTATTTCAACAACTGTATTTAAGGAACAACTTTAATTGAGGAAAAAATTCTATTTTAATATTTTAGTTGTAGGAAGACTTTGAACTTTTGCAATTTTCGAAAAATCAGCATTTTCAACGAACATGAGACCTGCGCCATTCTCTTAAACGTCCTTCACACTATCCAACAACAAATTTTAATCAAAATCTATGGAACCATTTTTTTAGAAAATTTAGAAAATGCCCCTGGGGCGGGCTTTATGTAAAGTACCCCCCAAATCGGAATATCGGTTTCATATTCAAGTGATCGCGACATAGTCCAATTCAATTGGGGGGGGGGGATATCAGTTTCGGAGAAAATTTGCTGAACAGTTTAGTCGCTGACGTTGTTCACAGACAGACGGACAGACACGACGGACTGACTATTTGTCGTAAATCTATTTTTCGTATCAAGGACCCACAAAACATGGATTGTGACTACACGACATGCTAGAGAATTTTTTTAAATTTAGCAACTGGATTTATCCACATTTTCGTTACCAGAGCCGTATCATAAGAGCTTTTCTGCCGAAAATTCCTCGCGCTTTCAGACAGCATTACGTATAACTTTCACTCTACTCTGTAGCGAGAAATTAAAAGTGACAAACCATATACTATTGCAGTGTCATTGGTTCTGACATTATTACTATCGGAATTATGGAATGAATTATTATTGCAATAGGATGAAAAAGCAAATGCTTTAGCACCAAAGAAATAAATCTTTTTCTTTTTCCTGTAACAAACGTTTTTCATAGGCAACTGCAGAAAATCATGTGCTTCTTCAAATCAACAAATAATGTCTTTCATTATTTTATTTTTTTCAATCATGGCATGCCACTATAAGTTTTCTCAAATTTGTGCGTAGCCTAAAAGTAGAGTAGGAGCCAACTATATTTCTACTATTATTTCAATAAACTTTTTATTCACGTACGATATGTAATGGTAAATAAATAAAATATGCTAGTTAGAGAAAGGTATTATAACTTTAGTGGAACATTTAACAAATACAATATTTGTTTTATTGAACCATTTACAGGTTTTCCAGGTGACTTTGACTGTTCTCCAAATGTGTAGCAAGTCCCCAAATTGGGAAGTTAAAAAGGACGAAAGGGATGAGACCTATTTACGGAAATAATATTGATTGATGATACAAGTGATAAAAGTAACGTTTTATTTTGCGTGAAAAAACTTGCGCAGTCTTCCAAGCAAAATAAAATCACTTTTACAATGTATTTCATATACTATTTTTTGACAGCCGTCCTGACTTCCATTTTATTTTAATTCAAGTACACAAATCAATTATGAAGTGTGTTAATTAAGGTCGATTGTAAACTAATGTGGTCAATCGAAGGTGTTTTCATCGTTGCTTTCACAGTTTTGTCTGAATATTAACGCAAACTCAGTTTTAGCACTAGTGCTATAAATTGAACTTTACCATGCTATGTACGCCCGAAAAGTAATCGCTGCTACTAGTAGCTGTCTAAAAAAGATGTTTTATTACGTAAGGCAATGTGGCTTTTTTTTTCAAACTTTTCAAGGGCTCCACGCCCCTCCCTTCCCAGTGCGCACATCTATGGTGGACATCGCAGTCATCCCTCCAATTCGGAACGAATCATACGAACATCAACAGCCGCAACACGGCCGCTCCACCAGTGGAGTCCGTGTTCCCTCGCTCCCATCACACGTTGTGCTAATTGCGTTGGTAGCGAAATTTGCGCGTTATATTACGAAAAAGTTGAGCAAAAATTGAGCTGTAAATTGTTCCTTCCATTCTTTTCTGCTATCCCATTCCGCGCGAAGCGGACACGGCTGAATTAAACTGTCGAATGGGTTGTAAAGTGAAATGCAAATTACACAAAATGAACGCCTGGCGAAACATAGGCTTATGCAGTTAATTACTGTCCCGTTCCCGGCAAAATTTTTGTAAGTACAAAATGACGAAGACCATCACGAAGTAGATTAATTGAAATCCTGCTGGCGGATGGGATAAGCGACGGTATCCTTGTTTCATGGATCTTTTCTTTTTCTGTGGATCTTTAAAGCGGCGTGTCTCTCAGTAGGATGAGGTTTTAATGGAATTGGAGTCTAAATTAATAAACGTTATCTTCATGGTAATTGTCGTTCGCAAACGGAAGACGCTGAAAATACGGCACATTAAAAAGTCTCCTATAATTGTACACTCACATTTTATTTAGTTCATTCAGATGTGTGCATAATGCAGTAAAGCGTGGTCACCAAATGTGCGTTAAGTTGCGAAAAATCCATCCAGAAAAAGGGTCAGGGGAAAAATTAATTATCATAAACGAATTTTAATGTTCTGCAGATTACTGAAAACAGAACATGTATTTATATATAAACACTTTCATATTCCCGAGACCCAAACATTAAAAAAGCATTTTCATTTGATTTAAAGAGAATTCGTAAAGTTACACTATTTTAATTCATCTATAAACAACTGTTCTGTTTATTGTCTAGTAATAATTATGATAATTATAAATCAATCTGGGGAAGTTTTTAAAACTTCAAATCTTATGATGAATTCTTTTAATCACATTTCGTTTTGAATCTTAGAACTAATACTTAGGTATACGGATGTAAATTATATCTATGGACATTCTATTTTTCATTGTGATGGAAGCTTGCTCCAGATGCAAACTACATTCTTCACTTGAAATTTCAAACTTCATTGAATTAGTTCCATTAAATCTCATTTCATTTTATTTTATAAATGCTTGCTAGAATCTTAGAAATTGAGGCTTTTTAAAGTAGAGCATGTAAATCATGGTTTGACTCCAAAGGTACTGTTTTTCAAACGTGCTGAAATGATTTACGCAACTTCTTGGGAATTTCTTTTCTTTTGACACAAATCCAAGCTCGTTCATTTCTTAGCCAAGGGATCAATCACAGGCGAAGAATTATTTGGTCATTTTCACGTAGCCTTGCCTTTTCGAATTAGGGAACAAGATCATGTCCCAACTTCGAAATCTTCCTCAGCAGAGAGAAGCATTAGCGACAATGACAGTGGCGCTGTGCAGCCCTCGCTGGTGAGAATTCTGTTATATTAAGCACAGAGATCCACTTAAAGGAACTCGTTAATACCACAATCGTTAAAAGTACAACAGAACTTCGAAAATACACCTTGATCTTCGATCACTCGATCACCAGAACACATATCACTACAATACTAACTCTGGAACAATCGATCACATCCATCACTCGAACACTTCCATCACTCGAACACTTCCATCACTCGAACGCTTCCTCCACTCGAACACTTCCATCACTCAACACTTCCATCACTCGAACACTTCCATCACTCCAACACTTCCATCACTCGAACACTTCCATCACTCGAACACTTCCATCACTCGAACACTTCCATCACTCGAACACTTCCATCACTCGAACACTTCCATCACTCGAACACTTCCATCACTCGAACACTTCCATCACTCGAACACTTCCATCACTCGAACACTTCCATCACTCGAACACTTCCATCACTCGAACACTTCCATCACTCGAACACTTCCATCACTCGAACACTTCCATCACTCGAACACTTCCATCACTTGAACACTTCATCACTCGAACACTTCATCACTCGAACACATCCGTCACCCGAACACCTACATCATACAAATACCCCGATCTCACGGACACTTCCATCACTCGAACACTTCCATCACTCGAACACTTCCATCACTCGAACACTTCCATCACTCGAATACTTCCATCACTCGAACACTTCCATCACTCGAACACTTCCATCACTTGAACACTTCATCACTCGAACACTTTCATCACTCGAACACTTCCATCACTTGAACACTTCATCACTCGAACACTTCATCACTCGAACACATCCGTCACCCGAACACCTACATCATACAAATACCTCGATCCCACGAACACATCGATCACCCGAACACATCGACCACTCGAACACGTCGATCACTCGAACACGTCGGTCACTCGAACACTTGGATCACTCGAAACGCCGCACACTCGATATTTATGGTCACCGGAACTCCGGTCACTCGAAGTCCGGTCACTTGAACTCCGGTCACTCAAACAATGGATAACAAAATCCCCTCTTTCTTTACCGTTCAAATACATTTGGAATCATCATTTCTAACTTCACTTTGTCGAATTGTTTATTTCCTCATGAAAAGTTGCTTTATTTTAAACTCCAGTAGTATGAATTCCGATAACTCGAAACCCGGTAACACAAGCTCATGTATGTCTTAAATGTCCGTGTTTCTTCCATTACTCTTCTAGTACATTTGGAATTCGGCAATTCTAATATCACTTTGTGGAATTATTGGAAACAAATTATTTCTTTCTCCATTTGAACATATCGAAGTTCCGCTGTTATGTAGAGGGTTTGTAGTTGAGGGCAACCCTGTTTGTTCGAGTTTTATCCCGATTCTACTACTAGCTCGTAGAATTCAGGTTTCCTCCTCTTTTCTTTCTTTTCCCATTATTCCTTCATTCCATTCTGTTTCCCTCAGTCTTCGTCTTGTCATTCAAATCTTTCTTCTTTACAACTGATATCGGTTTTCTACATACCATGTAAAATTTATTTTCACATCTCCTCCTGCTTTTTCCTGATAATTTTGTGCTCTATTGTAAGTTTTACTATATCTGCCTCTTCTTCTGCAGAACTCAATCTCCTACCCACGGACGTTACGAGAAAGAGATGGTCGATCTCGATGTGAACCTTAAAAAGCCTTCTCTGATTCTAGGAAATGGACCAATAACCGATGCCAAAAGACCGGATTCTCGCGAAAATTCATGTTACGTCCGCCAGTAATCTGTAAGACGTTTTTCATATAGCCATAAGGGACTTGCAAAATTAAACTAATGCTTGGCCCACTTTGAATGGTGTTTTCAAACTAAGTCAGTATGAAAAGGATCCAAAGATGGAACTTACATAACCAGGAACCCACAAAAACAAGAGTGTTTTTGTGAAACATTGAGGGAATTTCAGAATTCTCTCATCACCTATGCAGCGCGCGATTCGTATTAACTTTATTCATTATGCTTTAGCGTATTTTTTGGTAATTGCACTACTATAGAATCAGATGATATAGTAAACTTTCGTATTCTCAAAGCAGAACTACTGTCCTTCCCGCGAATTTAAGTTGAATTTAAAAACGCCAACCCGGTATCCGTGAGGCACGTGCAAAGCAAGACCGATAGCTTTTGGGTTAGATAAGCTTAAGAATTGTTGTAGAACGTGCCGAGATCATTTCTGATGGAATATTCTGAACCACATGCAGAATTTATCTTGAGACATATCCATTTGAGTCTTTCTTCCATCTTTCTGGCATTTATCTGGAGACCCGTCTATTTTCTGCCCGAGCTACTGCGTCACAATCGAAGCGATATATAATTTACGATTTTCTATATACGTTCGGTAATTGAAATACGGTTATGAAGAAGCCGCACGTCAAAGTGATATACGGCAGGATTCCGCTTGGAATTAGAACTGGCGCAGGCTTTTCATTTTTTTCCCTCCAAAGAGACAGAGGCAGAATTATGGTCGCGTTCGTCTAAAGAGAACGCTCCGCTCGTCCTTTCGATTATCGCAAGCTAGCACTTACGTTGTGTTCGCTGCATTTCTCCGAAGGGAAGAGGAGGCGCCGACTGTTTTCGTGTCTTATCGCGGTCGTTTGTCACGGGGAGCGCTGCCGTCGCTTACCAATAAAGTGGACGACGTCTCCCCGGAGGCAGCGGCAGTAAATAATACAGGACGCGGGCATCGAACACGGAGCACAAGACGTCGTTAAGTGAGTAGTAGAGTCCGTGGCTCACAAGTGGCACGATTCGCATCAGTGGAGATTAAGGCTGCTACGTCTGTTAATGTGTTGTTTCTATTGTAGGTATTTTCCTTCCTTTGGAAGTTGAAGTCTTAGGCTCGGGAGCGTTTATGTCACATGCTCTACAATTACCTGTCTTATTATTTTTTTCCTGAGGTCTCCCTATCGTTTTAAAAGCAATACAGAAACCACGTAGTTCTGGAGGATAAGAAGGCCTGTTTGGTTTCATCTGTGAAGACACGACCTCCTATTCTTCTGACTTCATTAAATAATATAAATATGATTGTTAAGCGCGGTAATTTGTGTGTTCGTGAAGTGAAACGTGAAGATCCATATTCCAGTTGAAGAATATCTGTGTTTCTCACAGCCGTGGCACAGTTGTCACAATTGATAACTATCCTATTTTATCCTGTTTCGACTATCCTATTTCGTAAATGCCTGCTAACATAGGAATTTTGAAAAGTTGATTTATCCCATTTTAGTGTTTTATATTTTTTTCTAATCATGTTAGTGACAGGCTGATCAATAATTGCTAAACACAAATTTAATTTCTTACTCAATTTATGCAATGTTTTTACTAGTGAAATTTAGCAAGGTTTTTCTTAAAAAATACATAAAATTTAAGAAGAGTTTTTCAACTTCTTAAATCTGTCGTTGAAAATTGGCATCCAAACAAAAAATCATATTTCAGATGCGCTATTGTGTAATCGTAGAATATCTTACGTGAAGGACTTCCTATTGTAACTCACGGCACATTTGAAACGAAAACAGGTCCGTTCAAAGCTACATGAAATCAATGGTGCATACTTCATAGATGCCACTGCTGTCTCCAAGGTAATTCTCCAGATATGAACGCAGTTTTTTGACTGCTTTTAGCCGGGTTCACACGTATGTCTGGAAGTTTAGGCACACAAACAAGTGCAAATGTAGAATAAAATGTGTCCTCATCAAACAAATTAGTTGATAGAAGTTATAATAATTTCTCAGAAAATAATTTGGAAATATACATAATTGTGAATTGTGACGAACACTATTAAGAACATTTCTACTGTAACTTAACTATTTTTGATTTCTGAAGATATATTTGTATTTTAAATTTTTGTATTTTTCTGCTAATTCAGTTTTGTAATTTGCGATGTAAGTTTTGCAAATAATATTTACAATGTCAAATATAGTTTGTTTAAACAATATAGACGAACTTAATTATAATAAAAACACTAAAATCATAATATTTCATTCACCTATCATATCCAAAATTTAAAATAACTTGATAAGTGGATTAACTGAGGATTTTAGGCTACATTACACCGTTTTGCAAAGTTTTGATCTTTTTATTGCATGTTTCTGCACGTTTCGATATTTTTACTCATGTTTTAGAGAGTTTTACTGTTCGAAAATGCGTCTTTCATCGTGACTTTCGATATATAACATTCCTTGTCTTACCTGTTGCATGTGGACGTGCAATCTATAGAGAATCATAATTACTGGATGTTCTGTGGATGAAAAAAATCACACAAAAAGCAAACAAGGAAATAATTCGACATATTATGTTACTCCCCCTTGGCAAAAAACGATTATTGAAGACAGAATTTAAAAAGAAAATAAACATGAAATTCAACAAAATAGTAAACAATAATCACAATTCGGATCTCGGTTGTTTGATAGAACAAATTTGGCAAACATATTTTTGTGTGAAGCCCCTATTCCCCGCCTCGGGCCACTTTAGCTTGCACGTATTGAAAACTTTCTAATTTGAAGGGGAAATGCGAGCGGAGTCGGGGGAAGTGGCTCTTGCAAGCGGAGTGCGCGGTTTCCTAGAGGAGTAAGTAGCGCGTGCGGGCGGGGTCTAGCAGGGCTGATTTGCAATCAAATACTTATTTTCACGTCATTGAAAGATGGAGTCGTGGTTGTTGCAGTAGCGGAGCGTTAATTCTTTTGCTGTGTTTTAAGTAAAGTAGAGTACACTATTTCATGGTTATTCGAACATCACCATACATAACTGATTAGTGTTTCGTGGTTTTGCTTCTATCTCTACGACGAATTAACACAGTTGTTTTTACCTCTTTTGAATTTAGTAGCTCTGAAGGTAGCATTACATATGCCTAAACTTCGGCACACTTACGAAATAATAATATAGTTTGTATGTAACTTTTTTATGTTCTGCCAGGCCAAAACGCTTGAACTGAAATTTTCGTGAATAATAATAATAATATAATGATGATAATGACAATAATAATATTAATAATAATAATAATAACGCATTATGAATTTTAAAAAACAATTCTGATTTATCAGATAAATACAGTTTTGTCTCCCCTCCCATTCACACACACGTAGACCCCCAAGATACACTCATACACTCTCAGGTTCATGAACACACGAATGTCAAACAGCAAACACGTGCGTCTTTCTGTTTCCTGTTTCAAGCAGTCTATAAACCGAGCGGAAAACTAACATGATCCAACGAGAGAATGAAAGAAGCGAGAAGAAAATACGACTGATAGGAGAGTACGCGAGTAGGCGAACACCGCAGCCTCAATCAAGATAAAAGCAATTCGGACGCTCCGATGCAATTTGGGCGGCAGCGGCGACGCGGACGCGTAAGGTGGCGTCGAGGCGCAACCGCTGTGCAGGCCGAGTCCCTGCGACCAACACCATTGCCGCACCCTTCTTCTATGCCCATATCGATCTTTAATAGTTTTATTTATTCATGTAAACAAACACGCGATTGACTTAAAAGCAGCAAAGCTTTTTTCAACGAATTAAGTCTAAATCTCGGCCTGATAACTACTTTGCTGTTTCTTCGCCGCGTCGTGGTTTACTTATAATTCTGCCGAAGAGGACATTTAATACCTTTGTTATTACTTGATTCATTGAAAGGATTTCCAGTGTGTCTGATTATACCGGAATTACAAAACTATTTATAAATTATTATAATACAATAGTACGTCCGCCCCGTGGCCAAGATCGAGGAGGCAGTAGTGCCGTGGCGATCTGGAGCCGCAGAGACGCGGGTTCGAGTCCCTCTTCGGACATGAGTATATTTGTGTTTGTATGTGTGTGTCGTCCTCTCACCTCTCATAAACATCAACAATTCATCTTCCATACCCCCACGGCCAACAACCCTGGGGTGTAAAAATGGACTCAGCTGAAATGCTGATCCCCCTAAAACAATGTCTTACGTGCATAAAAGCACGTTCGCGCGGCCCATAGAGGCCGATTCACGAAAAAAAATAACTATTGTAAATTTGAAAAAATACAATTCAATGGTATACAAAAATATAAAATAATAAATTACATAGCAAATATAATTACTATTGTAGACATGGCTTATTGATAATACTTATCGATATTCACTGATTAATCTATGATTTATTGTTTTTAAGTCAAGTTTTTTATCCGAATTGATAATGCGTATTTCAAGAATGTTAACACATCTAAACAAACAATTGTTAGGACCGTTACTAAAATGTAAAACTATTGTATGAATTAATTGAACAAAACTGTTCATTACCAGTAATTCTTATTAGATTTGTAAAATTAAATTGACTAGATTGCTCAGGACAGCCATAACGTCCCTTAAAAATGTTTGTCAAACAGCTTAATATTACATGCTATTCTCAAGTCTTAAGTTCACGCCTACTTTCCTCCATCATTCAAATTCAAACTTCCATCACTAGGTTCAACAAATACACAATTCGGTCATTCTCTGTCATTTTCTCCATAACCTAGGTTTCGAATGGTAAAGGAAGATGCCACCTCGCTGTCCAAATCATTTTCCATCTAACAATCTCCCTTACCATTGTTCGTCAGAAATATCAAGTCAGGGGATAAATGGATATGGCAAAGATTTTACGACTTAACTGTTATAATCCCTTCGCATTTAGAAGCCACTTTTACTGCATTATCTACGATTTCGAACCTTTTTGTCATTCTATGCCCCTCCACAATTATCTTTTGCATTCCCCAGTTTTCAAACTGCACCCAAAGACACCGTCTCTCCGCCCTCCTTGTTCGCCTCTGTCGCCCGTGTTCGCCAATAAGATTGGTCCCGTGATAAATGTCCCCAGGCGTAATGTAACCCGGACGTAATTCCAGGGACGCGAAGTCGCCGCCTCCTCGGAATCCATATTCCTGCGCAATGCGGCGCCGCCTCTTCGTAAGTGATTACTCCGGGATATCGACTCGGCGTCGCATCGAGCGATGCTCCACTCGCGCCGTCTGCCGGCCGATGTGGAAGAATCGGCTGGAGTGAATGAACGTAACATTACTCACAAATATTATATTATCTCGTTCGATAATGTATGGTTATGGCAGTTGTTAATTAATGTCGAATAACGCAATCACTGAATGGGTTCTCCAAGAAGAGAAAGTAAGGAATACGGTAATGGAATAATGTAGAATAGTGAGAGTAGCAAGGGCCAACGAATCGAAGAGTGGAGAGAAGAGAAGGCAGACCTATGCGAAAATGGAAAGATGCATTATACAACCTTGATGAAACATATCTACAGAATCTGAACGTGGAGTCAATCTTTACTTCTTTTGACAACCAAGATAGAGTGATCCAATTCTGTAAAGATATAAATATATTTATTAAAATTTAATTCAAAAGTTTATTGTGACTTATTGAAGTATGAATGTTTTCTAGTGTTTAGTATATATAAATTGTATTCAATTTGTTTGTATTTATTTATTAAGCTCATACAACAATTGTGGAACTAATGTAAAATTTTGAGTCGCTAATGACCTTAGTTGTCGATGCGACTATAAATAAATGAAGAAAAAAAACTTGATGAAATGACAAGGTTTTTGAAGATATAATTTAGTAGTAGTGTACTGCACTCTGAAACATAGCAGATTATTAAGACACGATTTAAGGATTGGATTTGCACAATGAAATAAAACTATCATCATAATAAAAATATAGTATACATAGACGTCTTTTCGCGTATGCAGTTCGTCGTGTAGAGTTCCTGAACGGCGCACTTTATATTTGTCCCTCAGACGTCGAGAAGTATGGGCGGCCAGAAAGCGTGGCTGCATTGGAATTGTTCCGAGTTCTATATTTGACGCCGGCGTTATTTTGGATCAAAGAAAAGCGAGATTTGTGGGTGTCCCAAGAATTTAAGTAGGAGTTCTCATTCATTTGAAGGCGCGACAGTGGAAAATACTGTGGGAGGAAAGGGGAAAAATACGTGTAAGTTGACTAATAGTTATTGTTCATACGATACCGTTTTGCGTGATCTACGACATTCCTTGTTTGTTGTGGCTGACCTAAAGAAGGCGAGATAATAATAACGGTGAGGAATGCATATAATCACAAGACGTCATTCGGCGAAACAGTTCTGGCAGGAGTTCCCTTTGTCGTGGGATACATCTTACACAACAAGTATTCACTATGTCAACTTCAAGATCAAAAACTGCTCCTATGCCAAGTTTACATCTGAAGACAATTGTTTCACAACAGTTCTTTTAAATATAGAGACGTCTTAAAGTCTTAAGATTAATGCAATAAGTAAAATTCGATGTACAAGCAAACATCTTTAACCTTCTACTACACTTCCTTTCTTCTGAAAAAATAAATTAAGAAATATTGTATTTAAATCAAACTGTAAAAAAATTATTACTTACAAAAATATACGCTTTCAAACTTTTAATATTCAAATTATCGGCACACAAGGACAACGCTCAGTTTACTCTCATTCATTTACTAATGTTCATTTTTCATATAACTTTCCGTGGAAGTTATATTTTAGATTATACTGCTCTGAACAACAAATGAATGAAAGGAATGAAAAAACTTGGGAAAGGTAGATAATTGAAGGGCTCAATAGAACACATTGATCTAGTTCTGAGATACTGAGGGGTTTACTTACTATAACTTAATACATTTTTCAACTTATTAACACTACACTTGCATAAAAGTCTACAATGGATTTACGTAACACTTTACACTAAAATAATATTTTAATTTATATTTAATTCTAAAAGTAAATTTCACAAAAAACGCGAGATTGCTCCTTGTTCTACTGAGCCCTTCAATTATATTCCACGTGTTTCACATACATTGCCACATATTCTCCTCCATATTTCTTTGTACCGTTTAGTAAAGAAGGCGAAAATGTGTTCGTGACATTTTAATGAAGATTCGTCTTTGTTTTTTCTCTTCATTGGGCATTTTAGTAGGCAATAATTTCTTCATTATTTGGGAAAAAAGTATCAATCAGCATTCATAATTCAATCAATTCGCAGAGTTGATTATAAAGAAACATATAGATTATGGGATCACGTACCAACGGCACACAACAAAAGTGCACCACTATAATGATGAATTTTTAGTTAAGTGAAGAAATATATAAAATAGTACTCATTTTTTATTAGTAACAATTTCATAATAGCGATTCTTCAGACAGACCAGATATAAAGGAAAATACTATAAATTCATATAGCATCATAATCTAACCAAATGACAAGAAATTTCACTCAATTATGCACTGAAGCAACGGAAAAAAATATACAAAAATCGTAGGAATCCGCTCCCTAATGATAATAATAAGGAAGTGGAGAAGTGAGAGACAGGGAAAACGGGAAACCCCGACAAAACCTGCGGAAGCGCGCTTCGTCGATTTGAAATTCCACATGGATGGGCGGGGCATTCAACCCGGGCCTGGCCGTGGAAGGCGGTTACTCTGGATATTACGTCACGAGTCCCTCCCCTCGCTAATCTGTGTTCGTCGTACTGACGTTTAGGTAACGTCATGTTCCAGGGGATGAGTGATATTTTCATTTTTCGAGCGTAGGCATGGGAAGAATCTTAGAATTTTGTTAATCAGATGATCCCAGAGATAATTTTACTTTCCTTTCCTTTGGATGGAGATGATGGAGACGTAAAAGAGATGTGAACGAAGATATTAAATGAACGAGTACGTAAGGGATAATTGTCCAGATGCGTCTCGAGGTGGTCTGAGAGGAGAACCATATCGAAATCACATGGTGAAAACATTAATCTTTTTACACGGATTTGGTGTTCCAGCTTTTAGCTATGTCTGGTTCATCGCTGCACCAAGCCTTTGTTCCACGGAGAGCAGAAAAATCAAGAACCAGAAAGCTATTCTTGGTAGACATATGTCCTTTTCAAGGGTACATGACACGCAGTTAAAACACTATGCAAAGAACAAATACAAACCAGAATTAAAACCCTGCGCACTAGACTCGTGTTCGGACGTTGGTCCAAGCTCCTACGTCAATGAAAGCGGAAAGGAAAGTACAATGCGCCAGGGAAGTCTCTCCCTAGCGGCATCTTGCTAGTGAGAGTGCTAGCAACACAAATTACCTTGACAGCAGCTGGTAACAAAAGAAAAAGTAAATTGCGTACTCGCCACTACCATAACGTGCTGGAAGTGTTGCGCCCTTCGCTCGTTTCCCAGTGATCTGATTATTACCGACACACATGCAACTTTTAATAGGAAGTCCTGACGTGGCTCAGTGCGGAGAGACTTTCTTGGCTCGGTGTACCAGTTCGCTGAACTTGGTAGCTCAGTATCCTTAAGGTGCCTCCACAAATTCGGCATTCGCCGAGCTGCAAGCTCCTGCTCGCCTGCTCCCGACCAGCGGATGTGTTCGGCGAATGTTCCTTTGATGTGTCCAAAAGACCGACGCGCGGCGGGTAGGACGAATGCCGAATGTTCGTCACTCGGCAAATAGCAAGCGACCCATTGGACTCTGCTCCAGTCCCTGCACAAACAACACCCTAGAAGTCAAGTACCAGATCGCTATACTTGGAAGTTCAGTTTACCATTCAGGGTTACATCACGAGGGGAAAACAATTGGTGCCGTTTTTGAGAAAATTTTGAAAATGTTTTTGAAGCTTCATGTGAAGCACCCTCAAAAATCAAAATATTCGTTTGAAAATTCTCAAGCTACGAGTTTATTCAGATCAATCGGGGAAAACCAATTTTGAAGAAAATCGGCTGAACAGTTGGGAACAACAGGCGCTAGCGTTGACCACGGACAGACAGACGGACAGACGGACAGACGGACAGACGGACAGACGGACAGACGGACAGACGGACAGACGGACAGACGGACGGATGGACGGACGTTTTGCCACCAATAGAGTTTTCGGTACGAAGAACCAACAAAACATGGATTCTGGATACATCACGTGTTAGAGGATTTTTTTTCTAAAATTAGCAACAGGATTTATTCACTTTTTCGTTACCAAAGCCCGCCAATGAGTTTTTATCTGGCAAAAATTCGCCGTTTTCTGGCGCATGATAACATAACTTTCCCTTCTTATGAAGGCGAGAAAGGCGAGAAAGTACAAAGAAGCTGCGAACCACAAGCAGCCCAACTGGCGGGCGCGTCCTCCGCGCCTGGCAGCGGGTGCCAGTGGCCTCGTCCGAGCGAGCCATCGCGGCCGCGTGAACCGGCGGGAGAAGCTTCTCGCATTAGCCGCTCCCCCGGTCGAGCGGTCACACGCAACGGCTCTTCCGGTCGCGGCCTGAGAACGACCGCGCTGCGCCCAGCCAGCCGCGCCGCGCCGCGCCGCGCCGCGCCGCTCGCCTCGACGGATTCGGCCGGGAGTGCCGTCTGAGACGTAATCACCACCAACGCCACCACCACCACTACCCCCACCAACGCTACCAACGCCACCACCACCACTACCAATACCGCCGAGACCAATATTCGACCAAACTCCTAATCATTCAAAACCAATTTCTGAGATCCATTGCTAACGGCCCATGCCTCATTTCCAATAATCAGCTTCACAAGGATTTCAATATCAATAGAATCATTACATCATCACATCACATACCTTGCCACTAATTTCTATTATAACATACAGCAAATTCCAGCACTCACCAAATTCAGACTCACAAAAAATCCAATCCATAGAACGAGAATGCAAAATAAATATCCATTCCATGTTTTCCAAATAAAATTCGCAAACATAGAACTAAATTAGTGGCCCCATAGTGGGACACAGCCCCATTGTATAGAATGTAAGCTTAGAATAAGTTAGTGAGTAACAAAAATTACATATGTAAAGTTTAAATAACTACCTATCTATGTACCTTCAGAAAAAATAAAAAAACACTACCCCCCTACAATGATCCCACTCCCGCCGATGCCCCATCGCCACCATCACCCCCCACCACCATCACCATCGCCACCACCATCACCTTCACCATCTCCAACGCCACCGCCACCTTCCTCACAGACTCATTTACTTCCTATTGAAGGCTGTGACCCGTTTGGACTGGGTGAGGGCGAAGTGAAATAAAATGAAAATTTAAATACAAAAATGAATATTTCCTTTAGGGCAAAAAGGGTACCTACACATTACTGTTGGCAAATGGTAGCAATAAAAGACTGTCGAGTGTTTAAGTTCTGATATTAAAATAGAAGCGTCACCCTCAAGGGCCATGGGATTCTTGACTACCAACTGGGTAATTTGTTATGAATATTATTGTAGGTTTAACATTATTTATGACACCAAAGTCATTGGAAAATTAATGAGTGTTAATGTAACGCTCATGGTTTGCCATTCACTCCTCCTACCTACTCCTGCCTACCATTTTACTTCCTCTGTAATCTTCTTGAAGACTCCTAAACTCCACTGCTGTTGCATTTGGTTCCGGCAATTTAAAAGTCATATCCTGTCCAACAGATCTTCTCATTCACAAATGTTAGGCTATGATTTTTTTATTTCTCATTTCCGTCGCCTTCCTTTTACCCAAGGTGCCAGCTATCTTTATCGCGTCACCCACCACATATCCGTCTCTTTACTTCCCTTACTCCCCACTTCAACGTACGCTCCTCCACTTCAACGTACGCTCCTTTCCTTCCCCATTCAGCACCTCCATTTCCATATCCACACCTCCCCTTGCACGTGCTGCCGGTCTTTCTCCGCGGCCACGCTCCTCTTGAATCGTTGCCACTTCAACATACGCTCCTCCACTTCAACGTAGGCTCCTTTTCTTCCCATTCAGCACCTCCATTTCCATATCCACACCTCCCCTTGCACGTGCTGCCGGTCTTTCTCCGCGGCCACGCTCCTCTTGAATCGTTGCCACTTCAACATACGCTCCTCCACTTCAACGTAGGCTCCTTTTCTTCCCCATTCAGCACCTCCACTTCCATATCCACACCTCCCCTTGCACGTGCTGCTGCTCTTTCTCCGTGGCCACGCTCCTCTTGAATCGTTGCCACTTCAACATACGCTCCTCCACTTCAACGTAGGCTCCTTTTCTTCCCCATTCAGCACCGCCATCTCCATACCCACACCTCCCCTTGCACGTGCTGCCGCTCTTTCTCCGCGGCCACGCTCGTCTTGAGCCGGTGGCCACTTCCATTCCAGCAATTGCGACGCCCCGGCGCGGGCCCGGCCGCCGCCGCCGCCGCCGTCGCCACAAAATTACTTAATTGGTGGCAGCGCGGTGGCTCCGGGCGACGCGGCCACCCCCACCTGCGCCCGCGGGCCCCGCCTCGCCTCGCTCTCGCCGCCGCAGCGCCGCAGCGGGCGCCCACTCAATGGGACGAGGATTAGCGCGGTTCCTGCCATCGGATGTGCTTACCGCGCTCCTTCGCTTCTTGAGGTTGTCATCTCTTAATACATGTTACCAATGAATACGTACCTACGTGAAATGTAGATTGTAGATTGGCAGTGTCTCCCATATCTAATTGCTCATTTATTTTAATCTCTGAAGAGGGTCCGAAATAAAATTCGAATCGAAACATTCATGTATTAATTGTAGTAACTTTATGACGTATTCGATGTCGTTGTTGAAATTTAATATGCAATTAAACAAATAAAATTTTATTTATGTTTGTTTTATTTGCTCATTCATCTAAATCTATCTATACACCTATACTTTTAGAGCAATGAATTTCACTTATGTCCTGATTTAACCTAATGTCCGAAGTTTGGCTAAAGTTAGAAGTAGGCTGTAGATTTGCTGACAATGTGGATAAAACTGTATGAATGACGATCATTGGATCATTTCGTACTTCATATGGTTGATGTTGGTATTAGCTAGAGAGCACTGGCTTAATTAAAATGTGCGAGTATGAGACGTCGTGGTTCACAAAAAGAATTTTGGCATCTTTAATGTACACATTATCTTGGTTATGAGTTCTTGACATGGACACAGAGTGGTCTTTTCCAACATATCTGGCAGTCTCGGGCCACTCGCTTTCTTGCCATGTATCTCAGTGAAGCAGAGAAAGTTAGTGTGCGAGCAGAAGTTCCTTGCGCTCGTTTTCATTTCGTAAGATTCCCTTCTCATGTCTTACTAAACAATTTGAATAAAATGTCGTATAAAAACAAAGGTTTTCCCATTGAAAAACGCGTTAGAAAAATATTCACTTTCACACAAACGGACGTTCCAGGCTTTCATTTCAACTTGTAAGAATACCGCGTGAAGGTTAGTCATATAATTTCCCCTTGATAAAAAAAACTACGTAAGTCCAAAGCAAGATTTTCGTGCACCGCATCAGAGCTATTATACACGTACCTTCATAATCATTCTTAATTGAATGTGAATTATCTCTTTCTCCCTTCCTCCCTCTCTCTCTTTCTCTCTGACGAGAGGACATTATGTTTTTTAACATTCTACTTTGCATGAAAGTAAATTTTCCTTGAAAAAAACATAGAGAAGTTAGGTACTCGTTCCATTTCGTTGTGAAAGATTGAGCTGGTTTAAAATTCTGATTTTTTTACGAAAAAAAGAGGGTGTTTTTGTTAATCAAAACCGATTAGCAATGCTATTTTCAATTTATTTTCAATACAAATTTCATAAGAAAATAAACAATACTGAATCATTAACAACGTTCAATCGTTCCAGAAGCGACAGGTATCAACTACTCGTACATTCGTTGAAGAAGAGGAATGAGTCGTTAGTAGGTACCATCCCTCTGTCATTCATCGATTGATTTATGTTTGCAGGCACTTCAACTATGGCCATTAGTCCGGTTAATGTAGTGAATATATAATCTCGAGAAGTGGAGGTGTTCCTTGGTCGTTGGATGGTAAGAGACGGCACGGATCAACACGACGGTTTCGGGGCACTTCCCCACCAGTTATCTTCCTTCCAGTTACCACCCCAAGCGACAAGCACTGGCCTCCCGTCATGTCTGGTTGTGTAAGGCATGTATGTTGTATGTGTGTGAGTGTGTGTATGTGTGTGTATATGTTGTGTGTGTGTGTGTGTGTGTGTGTGTGTGTGTGTGCGCGCGCGCGCGCGCGCGCGCAAGGAAAGAGGATTGGTCAAGAAAGATGAAGAAATGATCGCACGCAGGCTGTGGGCCGTGCTGCTCCGATATTCGCCTGGTATTGATCGGAGAAGGAAAGGAAAACTACCTATCAGAACAACCAACCGCTACAATTCTACTCCAGTCAGCGGCACAATTCTCCCCAGCTATACAGCTAGTGTCGAAAATTCCGCCACCCATCGGGACTCGAACCCTAGGATCTCCCGGTCAGAGTCAACCCTGAGGAGACATCGGCACCGCAGACTCGGCGGTAACTCAGCCGGCCCAAGGCACGAAATTATAATCGTAATATCACCGCGAAATTCAGTGAAACGACAGGCTTAGAACTGTTATTTAATGGAAGGCCCGAGAGCGCGCGAGCCGAAGAGTCGGCGGCGGCGGCCGCCGGCGCAAATCCGGGAATCCGGCTCACCTGCGCCCCGCAGACCCCGAGCGCTTAGCGCCGGCGAGCGGCTTCCCGGCCAATAGGATCGCGGCGCGCGGCGGGGCGGGCGCCGCGTTAATCGAGTTCTGACGTCACGGGGCGGGCGGGAACAATGGCGGGCCGGGCGCGGCGCGGGGGCGGCGGCCACCGGCGCCCATGAATATTAACACCGCGGAATAAAGATGAGGGGCACTTAGACCGGCCGCGCGGGGGAGATGAATGAAGTCGCGGAACTATCTGCTCCCGCGGAGACCGGGTGGGGGGTGGGTGGGTGGTTCGGATAAAAACCGCGCTCTTGGGCCGGGGGGGAGAGGGGTGGACGCGACGAAGCTGGTATGCCGATGGGGAGAAGGGGGTTGGCGTGGTAAGAGAGGGGAAGGAGATGGTGATTGTGGGTGTCGAAGGGTGAGAGCTTCTACATCCGAAGAGGTGTGGGCGTGAGGGTTGAAACGCAGTGGGAACGATCGTTGGGGGTGGCGATTGCAGGCAACTATGTCCACCCTCTGCGAGAACAACTAAGTCACTATTATACCAGCTTCTACAGTTTTACCTGCCAGAGTTTGAGTGCCCAACCGCCCTTATTTACCCGTTTTGGTTTTCGCACCTGCCGCAGTTTTGCGGCTGTTTAACTGTATCCGATCAAACCAAGAACCCAAAACCTGTATACACTCTACTATGAACTCGTATTCTGAAGACATCAGTAGCTAAAAGGTAGTGTTGATGAAAGTTTTACGCATGAGGCCACAGACGGTAGTGTTTATGGGAGCATGAAAACCATATCGTAAAATTGTCTCTTCTCCAAAATAGGTATTGTAGAAAATGGGCGTGGGAGCGTGAAGGTGAGGAAGGCGGCGGCGGTGGAGGTGAGGTGACGGTGGCTGGGATGCGATGGTGACCCTGACTGCTGCTGTAGCAATGTGAGCGCCATTGGCTCTCCAGCTCCTCAGTATTGAATTGGTGTCTTATTTTACGAGGCGAGACGCAGGCCCCGAGCCCTGCTCTTGCTTCTGACCACGCAAATTTTGCTACGCTCCTTCCACCAACCAGCAGAGAAAGAAGGTATTATTTGGGCAACGAAACATGCGATTTGAATTTAGCTCAGAGGTATCATTTAGGCTGGAGTATATTTTACATGCAGTAAATCTACAACATGGGGCAGCCGGCTAGACTTCCCCTCCAAAGTAAGGCGTACGAAGTAATTTTTCGACCTTAAAAATCCACGGCTTCGATCGGGTATGAACTCGCGAACGTGGGTACAACAGTCCGATACGCTAACCGTTACACCATCGTCGCCGATTTACGGGAGTGGTACACAGTGAGACAGGTTCTGCTCAGATGGAGGCAAAAGTGTGGCGGGTATGCAACACAGGGGAGGCGCGAGATAGTAACTCGGCGTGGGGAGCGGAGGCGGATTAATTAAAACATCGGCGTCGCGTTGAGCGCCCGCGAGGGGTAAGACAAGCGGGTTCGTTCCTTTTGTGGGGTGCGGGTTGGGGTGCAGGTGACCCCTGGCGTTATTTCATCAGGGCGCGGCCCGCGGGGAGAGCGAATCGCGCGCCCAGACCTGCGATCGGAAGTCCAAAGGGACGGGCGGGGGGCGGCCCTTTCATCCGCGGGGAGGGCCCGCGCCCTGCGAAGTCGAGCCAAAGGGTTGCTGCGTCGCGTGCGGAGGGCGTGCGGCGCGCACTCGTGCGTGCGTGCGTGCGGGGAAGGGGCGCGCGGCTGCTGGAAGGGAAGAAGGGTGAAAAGGTGGTTATGGATATTGATCACCTGCGGTAGGACTGCGGAGGGCGGTGTATGGAGATTAAAATGGCTCGATAGTCGTTGCTGATTTGCGTAAAGCCTTTTTTTTTATTCCGGGGTTATCGTTGGTGAAATACGTACGTTACCCCAAAATTGATATTGTATTTGTATGTTCTCTGATATAATTTTAGTTATTTTATAAATCAAACTAAAATTAATCGCGTTCTTAACGTAACTCCATCCTTTTTTCATTATCCTCTTACAAACTAGAATAATCTATTCAATTACACCTAAATAATACTTCCGCTTTCCTTCTATCTTTCTCATTATTTTTAAATGTAGATTATGTATTTTCATATTGTGGTATAACGAAAACAGTCGGAATATTGGGGAGGGGGGACTTTCATTGTATTGGGAATAGACAATAGGTAGCTGAAACTGTAGTAATGAGCATCTCGGTGGACAGGCGAAGTGAAATAAACAAGATGATGTCAGAGATCGAATGGGGGTCGCCGAAGAAGGCCCAATGGAGACATTGGTGGCAGATAGAGTCGGTGGAATTATTAGCTGCGCGTAAAAGTAAGAAAGAGACGAATATTACTGGCGACGGACATAATAACAAAGAATTATATGGGATAGTATTCGGGATCAGGCGCCCATCTGCGGTGATGAAGCAAGGAAGTCGAATTAATTTTCGGAACTTCGCAATTAAATGGTAAACTAGGACATTGGAGCTGAAACAAGATACGAAGAAATATCTTTGTGGCGACTTCCAACCGGGAAGGACGAAGAGTGCGCTAAGAATGGCGACGTACGAAAATAAGAAACATTCCAATAATTCTGTAAAGTTATTTAATAAGAAGTCATGACGAAGAAAATTTATGAGCTCAATTTCATTTGTAATATATAATAATTGATGAATAAATACTAAGCTACATAGAACATAACTTATTATTTCGTAGTTTCCAGCAATCTGAATTAGTGTAATAAAAAAAAAAGGATTTCCAGAAAACTTGCTTATTTGTATGCATGGCATGTCAAACAGCTGTAGTAGCAGGGGTAAGTAAAGTTACGTCATCGAACCCGAGTGAACTAAATTAATGGAGCAAACAGGGCAAATGTGGATTGACAATCTATATGAAATTAATTATATGTTGAACTTTATTACAATATAAGCTTTGTATGAGATACTAAATTTAACACGAAGTTGAACTGTCGATACTAATTTTAACACGAAGATACTAAATTTATCACGAAATTGGAAGTTGAAATATTTGCTTTCAACAAAAACTCTCTTGCGTGCGTTTTTGGTGGCGCGCGTATGTATATGTGTGTGAGTGTGTGTGTGTGAGTGTGAGTGTGTGAGTGTGTGTGTGTGTGAGTGTGAGTGTGAGTGTGTGTGTGTGAGTGTGAGTGTGTGTGAGTGTGAGTGTGTGAGTGTGAGTGTGAGTGTGTGTGAGTGTGTGTGTGAGTGTGCGTGTGTGTGTGAGTGTGTGTGTGTGTGTGAGTGTGCGTGTGTGAGTGTGTGTGTGAGTGAGAGAGAGAGAGAGAGGGAGAGAGAGAAAAAAAAAGAGATCATATACGCATGTGGATCAATTCAAAATGGCTTGGAAATAGGTAGGAAGGTACTGACGATTAGATTCAGAGATATGATGAATGTACATGAGCATTAAGAAAGTAGTAATTGGTTGCCATCTCTTTTTCTATGTCAAAATCAGTTTTCAGATTTGTCATACTCGTATTTCTCTCGTTTATGACAAAACGAATCTGAATAAATGATGTTCATGTTCATAAAATAAAATTAGAGCTTATTGGCAGAGATACAGTTTGTAAGGGTTCTTTAATTTTCTGGGTGTATCACTTTGCAAATGTGGAAAATAATAATCTGACTGAAAATTGAAATTTTATGCCAATGATCATTTGGACCACAGTGTGTGAAACGTTGGGTAAAGTTATTACTGAACACTTGGAAAATATACACTTGCATTTGTGAGGAACATTTAGTATACATTTTACACAATAGAAATGTCACCGCAGTATATGCACAGAAAATAAAAGTCTTCTGGGGAATGATTTACTAGTTCATATCATACAATAACAATAATAATGCCACTCGTAATGAATTGATTAATGTGGAATATCCTAACATTCATTAACATATTAATGTGAGTGCTTATCGTGTGTCACAATACTGGAAATTAGGTCATTATCCCTTGCTAAAGTAGAGAAGCGAAGAGCGTTCAGTCTTGGACGATCTTGGATACAACGAATTTATTTTTCCATTTTTTTACACCATTAGGTAACAACTTTCGTTTGAGGGTAAACGAAAACTGTGATCACTTCAATGGTGGGATTTGTCGAGAACAAGTAATTGATCATCAACAATTTACAACATAAAACTGTCATAAAGGCCGCATCATGGTTTTCAATAGTCCAGAGATGACTACAAAATAAAAACCAAGTTTGTTATATCATGACACTAAGTAACTTTCAATATTTTTCAACTCAACCAATTGATTAAACGAGCATGATGTTCTAGTCCAAGCAGACCTCTTCTCTCAACTGAGTCCTACATTGAGATAGACAACTGCAATTCACAATAATGAATGGTTAACCGTGAACAATTGCAGAGCAACGATGTGACAATTAATGCGTCAGGAGCAATCACATACTCATCCGTACTGCTTTACATTTGTTCTTCTACCTCTGCATGGAAAAACGATAATCCTGGAGTAAGTGCAGCACCTACTGTTTAACAAGCGAAAATAGCCAATGCGGCAGGTAATCGGCCACGTATTTTCGTTGGCGTTTCATAATTACGTGGAACGTCCGTACTGAGTAATTAGCCGTGTCTGTTCCATCGGATGAGCATACGAAACGAGCAGGAAAGGGGGGGAGGGGAAGGGAAGGGGGGAGGGGAAGGGAAGGGGGAGGGGAAGGGGGAGGGGAGGGGAAGGGGAGGAATGCTGAAACGCTGGGAAAGATTTCAGGACGAACAGTTTTTGTCGAAGCAATTAGACGGCAAAAGGAATTGATAGCGTGTTTGTCCGGCAGTTGGAACGCTAAAAGCTGCTTCGAAAGGGATAGTTACGGCATGTCTGCGACAGAAAGGTCCATGAATATGCTACGCTGTCTGGATGTGAAGGAAGAGACTAGAGGAACGAAAGAAACGTCCGTAGAATCACGGGGCGAACGCTTAAACAGAACGTGCTTAGATCATAAACCTGCTCCAGTCAGGAGAAACGAGGAGAGAATAAATATGGCTAACGGACGCAAACAGAATTAACACGCAGCGCTGTCCGGAAGAGACTGAATGTTACAAACCAGAAGACACGATGGAGTAGTAACAGAGCCATAACAAAATAAATAAAAAATGATATTTAAGAAATAAAATATGGCGTAAAGGGAGTGCCGACTAAGAGAAATGGAGGAATTTCGTCTGTTATGAAAGAGAAATAGTAATGACGAAGAAGAACGTATGAGACGGAAAGATTTTGTCCAAGATTGATTGCCGGAATCAGAAAGAAAAATGCCAGAGCTAATAAGAAGCCTGCATACAAAACTATCTGGGGGTTTTGTAGCTCTTATGATGAACACATCCTTGCGTTGTGAAAGAGGATATGGTCATATTATTTTCAAGTAGTGAATGAAGACAGCTTCATTCAGACAACACGAGGCACTACATCTCTGAGGACAAAGACGAACGCACACGGGAAATGAACTAAACTTTGCTTCTTTGCACTGAAGATTATTACGTACAAAAAAGATCAAAAACATTTCGGAACACAAACAATGAGGTTCAAAATGGTAAGGTTACTCAGAAAAGCTCCTACAGGACGATAAAGAAATAAAGAATCGTAAATATTTCAGTTAAACTCTGAAAATTGTACAAATTATTGCAGAGTCTAGCACTCTCATTAACTCAGTACAAAAAAGTACCTTTTCCCACCCTAATTAAACCTATTTCTCAAGAAGTAAATTTCAATGCAAAGAAACAGATCGTTCATTCGTAAAGATACTAAATGCATATCAGATATTAGTCATTAAGACACGCAAAGATATTAACAATGAAATTGAAATTTTCATGAAATTTAAATACTTTTAAGTTACAATTATTTATTGCCAAACAACACTTAAAGTAAAGGCTCACAACCATTTTTGTTTTACTACTCTCTTAGTATTTTTCTACACATAATTTTGCTTATGTTTCATCAATGACGTTTATAGACGTATAACTCCTCCCGCTCATCTGTAATTAATATTCCAATACGTGGTCCAAGACGCTCTGTTTTTAAATCACTAATACTGGAGTGATCCAAAGAGAGTAAAGAGAATAGCTTATTATCCTTGACTTGCCGAGTCGCGGAGAAGTTCGAAAGCGTATCATTTTTGTTCAAATGAAAGATGGAAATGAGGTTTATCAACGTGCGTGTATCTCGATGATCAGATTTGAATGCTACTTTACTCTTCATAATTATCATAACTTTTACCTTATCTTACTTTTACTTGATACTTTCATGGATAGGCGATTTTCATCAAAACCTGATTTACTAACTTTTCCCCTTAGAAACTTCATCGCCTCAACCCGTACTCTAGGAGCCTTTCATCGGCGCAGATTGCGCAAAACTAACTCAATTTGCATATATGGTGTGTTGGCAACACGACTGCAATAGCTGATGCACGCAAGGCATCCATGGTTTGATTATGGCATAGTAGGCAAAAGGAACAGCATCACATCTCTCAACTCTAAATAATAAATTCTTATTTAATTATCAAACCTCGATACCGACTTAGGTGGCTAAGGGAATCAATTGGTGTCACTGCAGTGCCTCTGACCTAGGGTTCGAGCCCCGACGGTGGCAGGATTTTCGACATTAGCTACATAACTACGTCGAATTCAGTCGCTGTCTGGAGGAGAATTCTAGCGGCCGGCTGCTCTGAACGGTAGTTTTCCTGGTTTCTCCGATCATCACGAGGCGAATGTCGGAGCAGTGCCCTAACAAACGGGCCACGAGCCACCAGCGGTCTTTCCTTTCTTTTCCTTGTCCTTTCTTCAACCTTTACTTACACAGACTTCCACTTCCACGCACTACACCGCCACACATGCCGGGAGACCAGTCAGGAGCTTAGAGCTTGTCCCGACTAGGGTGGTATCCCACTGGTGGGAGATACTTGGTTGGGAAAAATCCCGAAAGCCTACGGATAGGACGGCGCCAAATCTCGTCACCCAGCGGGAGACGATCATCGCACCTCCAGCGCTAAAAAAATGCACTACACTTACTGGACTAATATTAGTTGTCGCTCCCGGAATCACTAATAAATTTACTTGGTACTCAACAACCCAATAAAAAAAATGATACAACAGGAAGCTCGCTACGCCCATAAGTTAGCGGGACTGCATGCAGTGAAGGAGGTAGCTTGAGCCTTCCCAACCTCTCTCTACCTGTTATATACCACTATAAGTCCACAGCATTCGACAATCACCATATATTATAAATTCAACTTCCCATACCAACTAAACACAACACGAACTTCACTTCAACAAGTCTATTATTTACACATCGTGGGAGACCAGTCAGGAGCTTAGAGCTTGTCGCGTCTGGGGCGGTGCCCCGCAGGTGGGAGATACCGGGTTGGGGGAAAACCCCTCAAGCCTACGGATAGGAAGGCGCCAGACTCTCTCTATTTAGACATGTAATCACTGTGGTGGTTTATCTCTGACTCTCGGTGTTTGGACGCTGGCAGAATCCACTGGTTACTGTTTTGAGATGTCAGAAACGCAGTAGTCCCGCGGTGATATGCCTGCTTTACGTGAGATTCTAACCCGAGGCCTCAAATCATTGGGAAAATCATTGTCCATCATTTCATAGGTGCCTAAAAAAATCCATCAGTTCTCTGCACTGTGGTCCATCCCCTCACACGCGAGGATCGCAAGCCAGTCTTGCGGCGATTGTAAATATGTTAGTTGTAAATATGTAAAAATTGTAAATATGTCGCACATTGCTCCCACGTTGGGATAATTGGATACTGCGATTGTACCTCTTTTACAGACGGCCCAAGCGAGACTTGCAAGCTTTCGCTGGAGAGTGCTAAGGGCCTTTCACGAATGTGGCGATAAGTGTGCGCACAATGGGGGAAGGGAGAGTGTGGTCCGTCTGAACATTTTGAAAAGGGCGCTGTAGCATTATAATGAAAGTTAAACATCTTTATTGAATGTAAAAAACATTACATTACCTGAAATATGTTGTATTCCTGATTTTCTCATTTTTAATTTGAAATTTCAGGGTATTGTGTACATTTGGAGAAGATCCATTAGGAAACAGTGTAAATAATTTCACAATTAAAATTTACCTGCATCTTGAGTGTGCGTCAATTTCTTCTAGCGTGGCCATCATTCACCTAGTATATGTTTCCAATTGCATTTATTAATAGTATAATTATAATTATTATTTCATTTCTCTTACTTTGTTATTCATTTGTTATCTAAATTAAAACTTTCAATGGAAAACTGGGTCCAGACAAATAGTTGCGCCTCCGTATTTCTGCACTCGCCAGTGGAAATGGCACTAAGATAAGAGGTTCGCGAGAAGTTGGCACAGTGGCAGCGGCTGCAGTGTGGGCGTCACGGCGGAGTGGGGAGGGGCGGGGCGGGGCAGGGCTGGAGGCGACATTGCACAGTGGTCCCATGTGCCGCAAACCTAGTCAAAAAATGGAGGTCTTGTTTTGTTTCCATAAAAGTTCAAGAAACATATTTTCGTAAAACAAAAACGCGACTCCAATATCGCGACCAAACAATGCTAAAAGAATTTTGATCCACACAGCGATTTTGATGAACAGAATGAAATTACATTTTGGAACAACCAAATAGCGAATTCCACACGGGGCGGTGGAAAATGTCTGAAAATGTTTTGATTGAGGAAAAGTTGGCACAGGGCGACGGCTGCGGTGGCGAGATGGTGACGAGGGGCGGGGCCGGTGGCGGGGACGGGGGTGGGGGAGGGGGCGGGGGCGGGGCGCGGCGACGCCGCAATGCGCGCACGGGACGCCGAATTCAATGGCCGGCGGCGGCGGCGGCGGTGGCGGCGGGCGCGCGGGGGCGGGGGCGGGCGCTGCATTTCCTGAAAGGAAGCGCCCCGGTGCCCGCAGAATGCTAATGACCCCTACTTCGAATGCACGGCCCCGGCCCCGTAAACAAAGGGCCACCGCCGCCGCCGCCTCCGCCGGCTCTCTCTCCTCGGCGAGGAGCCTGCGACGGCGGCGGCGGCGGCGGCGGCGGCGGCGGCGGCGCCTGGCCCGCCGACGCCCAATGGGGGAGGGGCGGAGGAGGCGGTCCGCTGGACCGCGACGCCCCACGCCGCGCTGCGACCTCGCCCGGCAGGCCGCCCGCCCGACCGCCGCGCCGGCTTCCCGCTTGTTTCTATTACTAGTAGTTCCCGTGCGATTCATTATCACGGAGTTTGGGACGTTTCGAATCTCGCGGAGCGCTTAATCACGGATTTCCTTCCTTCTCCGTGAATTGTTCATTTCCTTCGAGAATGGAATCAGAATGGCAATATAGTTCTTTGCGGTGTCAGTACATGACGCTCTAGTCTATGGCTACGCAATTCTGGTCGGAGTCCAATAGTTGGAGTTGAGTCATACTAGTCTGCCAATTGTTGTTTGCAGCCACACATACTTGACTAGTGTTTTTTTATAATATTGACAATTTTATTAAAACGCTAACTGATTGTTTATTGTTTTCAACAAACCCGGACCCTATATTTTTGAAAAAGACCTCAAATAGGGTCGAAATGTCAAAAAAATAAATAAATTGTTTAAAAAATACGTTTGTGTTGGTTTTTATTAAGGTCAGGAAACTATTACTATTAAATAAACAAGATAAAAGACGTTAATATATGCCTTATTATATTCTCATTGTAATGTCACAAAGCACTTAATCATGAATTTCGTTTGTTTTCCATGAACTGTTCATATCCTTCGACAATGCACGGAGAATGGCAATATAGTTTTCCGCGGTGCCAGGACAGGTCGCTCAACTTTGTGGCTCCATTCCTAGGCGAAACTCTAAAAGTTTATTGTTAGCAGGCTGCAGTAGATTCGCCAACTAACTTTTTGAGCAATGTCTTATGTTCTTGTGAGACATTACTTCATTCTCTTTTCAGGACAGGGCAAGGAGAAAAATGGCAAGAACAATGAATTCTCAGCTTTCAAACGACACGTTGATTGTAGGAATCTAACCAAAACTTCTGTAGCTCTGTATTTTATCGAACACATAACTTGCATAACACAGAAGGGTCAGAGACATTTCTAGTAACTTTAGTCTTAGGGAACTTTTCAATTATGTTTATATCAAGTCAGGTAATTAATTTATAATGGATCATTTTAATTATTGAATAATCATTTTTATCAACAGTTTCTCGGAATATTAATAAATTAATTTTAAATATAAAAGTATAATATTCTTACAATACTAACTTATAATTATTAATTATTTTATATTACTCATGGCAATCTTCTTTATCATCACGTACTTTCTAATCCCGTACCTTAGAGAATCAATACAATATTATTAAAAACGAATTTATTTCTGAAACGTTTCTTGCATTTTGGACAGGACAAGTTTTCAATATCCCAATTAACGTAAATACACTTTCATAGTAGGCATATTAGATGAGTAATAGTCAGTTATAATTATTAAGTGGCATGGTTGATCCATTGTAATTTATTGTTTCAAAGTACGTATACAGTTGCACATATTCCAAGTATTGTGAAATTAATAAAATGACATTAAATTCTTCATAATATATTACTGATGCAACGGGCTATAATTGAAAATAAATAAATGAAAGTACCTGCATAAAAAGTAATTGTGGATTTCTGATTTTTTTGTATTCATCATGCCATTTTATTATTTCCGTCTCTGCCATTTAGTGATATTCAATAATGTACAAAATTTAAGGTCTTTCTGCTATAATTTGATTTTAAATGCCCCTAATACCTTGTTGAGTTTATTTTCGTTTCGTTCTTTAAACATTCAGAATCCTTCGAATTCATCAAATTGATATTTATTTTAATACAAAACATTTGCTGACCTAGTTTCCTCTAAGTTTCTCGGCCTTCCAATACTCACTCTTTGCCAGTCCCTCAATCTTCGTTTATTTTGTTTTGTCTTTTATTTTATCTGTAGCTCATTTCGTCGTCGTTCTTTTCTTGAGGTGAAATTAATTTGCCTTGAACTTGCGATGTTCTCCAACCTGTTATGTCGTCAGTGTATCATCAGTTTCATGGTATAATTGCGCATCTCTCAGCGTCGCCTTCCACTTCCATTTCATACCCACTACTCCCGACGTAATGCGATTGCTGTTTCCCACTTGCTAGCGTCTCTGGCGGTCTCGCCGCTTTCCGGACCCACCACCGCCACCATCGCCACTGCCACCGCACTTGTGCCGTCGCCCCTGCCTCTTCCTCCGCAACCTAGGGCGCCCTCTAGCCTGGCTGCCCCCCTTTGCCCGGCCGCTCACAGGGCACTCCTCAACCTCCGCCATTAATTATTCGCAAGTTGCAAAGTTCCCAACGAGATTTCGCTGCCGCATCCACTACCGCCACTACCTACATCCAAAGAGAGAGCCCCTAGGATTGAAATAATCCCCAGACTCAAGGGGCGCTTGTATTGCGCGCAATTGAATTAGATGCGCCTTCGGGGCGATTCTATGCGACAATGCACGAACCGAGGAAGGGAGAGGCGATCCTTTTAGAAATATGAAGAAACCGTAAAATATTTAACACGGCACACTTTTGTAGTTCAGTAGTTTGCTAACTCACGACTTGCGCCCTGTTCTGAAGATCGAAAATATTCTTAGCTTGAAGGAATACGTGTTTTCAGGAAGTGGCAAAGCCTTAGAATTCCTAACTTAATTCACTACGCAAAGACTTTTGCATAAAAAACGGCGACGCTTTAATCAAGTTAGCAGGAAACACTTTCAATCCACTCAAGGAGCAATTTGAATTGGACGTGCGTTGCATCTTTATTTATTCAAAAATCTCATGTCAAACCTGAATATCCCCTCTTTCGCTACCTCCGTCCAATATTCCATTAACGTGCCGTCCCGACCCAGAACAAAGAAAATAAAAAAAAGGAAGATCCACGGCGAAGAAAGAGTGCAACAGAATGAAAACTAAATCCCAAGGCAAATCTGGTCTCTTCCCGGACTCTTACATCCACTCGCGCGAGGGAACAGAATAAGAAAAATCCACACACAAAAGTTATGTCAAACTTGCAGTCCGCGGCCGTCGAGGGCTTTCAAAAGTCGGAGAAGTAGGCCACTTGGACACAGAACGGCAGCTCAGGAAAGAAGAGTGTGAGAAAAGGGTCGCCTTGGACCCATGTGACCACAGCGAAAGCATCGAATCAAGCCTCAATCGAAGTTTGAAAGGATGGCGTGCAATCTCAAGCCAAGCAAATTATTTCCAGTCGGTGTGCATTAACATTCGCAAGTATTCTTGTTGTATGCTTTCACCGATCGGTATCATGAGACGCCACCTCCTACGTCTGGGACCAAGTGAGGTGACTCAGAGAATAAATAAATGTCACTGGAGTGCCGCTGACTGTGAGACCCTAAGGTTCGAGTATCGAAGCGACGGCAGGATTTTCAAATATTTGCTAAAATACTATGCGAAGGCCGGAGCAATACCCTAATAAACGGGAGACGATCTTTCCTTCCTCTGGCTTGTCCTTTTCTCGCCCATTACTTACACACACACACACACACACACACACACACACACACACACTTATTTGCCCACCACACAGGCTTGGAGACCAATCGAGAACTTAGAGCTTGCCCCAGCTGGTCCGGTGCCACGCTGGTAGGAGATACCTGGATGCGGAAAACCCAGCAAGACGACAGATAGATCGGTGCAGATCTCTCCATCCGGCGGGGAAAAGTCACCACCACTAAAACATGCATTGCACTTATGGGACTAATGACCTCAGCAGCTGATGTGCTCAGAATCACTAACCAATCAGTCAATCAACCCACGTCTCGGACTAATTACTGAAGGCGGTGCCACCATGATATCTACCAGTCTCCCAATCTATCGCGACGATGTGGCTCGTGAATGTGTCCCAAATCGGTCATTGTACATATTATTTCGGACAAACGTGGCTGATGAATCCGTCGAACGTAGTGCTGTATTAGACGGAGGGGCTATGCTACACCAACGAGTAGATAGCGCTTACGCAGCTCATAATCCCTTGACGTCGTGCACCGAGACTTATCCCAAACCAAGATCCATTCCTTATGCCACAAGAGACGTTTCAGTGGCTAACGGGTCCTACGTTGAAGCCCCGATCGTGGTGGGTGACAACACAACACTGAGAAAAAATAAATAACTCCCAACAACCTTAATACACTTTAAATGAACGTGTTTCTATGAAATAATGAAATATTAAATTAAACTGATTAAGTGGGTTAAGTGAAAAGTGTGTTTCTAGCCTAATAAATATCGCAATTATCACAGCGAACTAAATTCATGGTTGGGACCTTTATCAATACCTGCCTGTGTGCCTAGCATACAGGAAACACCTGGATCAAAGCTGACCACTGGTTGAATGATACTTCCAGTGATTGGTGTCTCTGGTCGGATTTTTCCTGTGGTTCCCTCCCATAATTTCCAGGTGAATGCCGGAGCAGCGCCTTCAAAAACAAGCCGCGGACCGCTCACGATCTCTCCTGTCTCATTATTCCCATTCTCAGGGTCGAGCGGTAGGCTAATCCCTCGTCTCCATTTGATCCACGCCCCGTGATGTCGATAGACCCCCGGCAGTAATTTGAGATCGTGGATGACAGTCCATGAGCTCTGCTGTATCTCCCCTCGGAGAAGAATTGTTTTCACACCAAAGCAATGGGGGGGGGGAGACAGAAGGAATGAAAACATCTCCTGCGGAAACGAATGCAAAAAGAGTCCGCTAAACATATATTAACATAAACCGCACAGCACCAGTTCGCACGGGCAAGGGTTCTGCGTGGTGTCGTAATACCAGGCCCACTGCATAAAAGAAACAGACACCTCCACTCTGTTGCCTTAACGGCGCGCTTTATTTATAATCCATTCAATTTTCCACCTCTGAATTATTCACGACCCCATCACAGCGACAAAGTGAATGATATCAACTACCGGGTCGGGAGGAGGGGAACGGGGGTGGGGGCGGAGAGGGGAGAGACAAGTCGGAGGAGGAAGAGAGCGAATCTGAGGACGAGACGGAGCAGGACAAAGGGTTCAAGTAAAGGGAAACTCCAAGGAGGCTTGAGAGTCCGTATCTCATCTCTGTGTTTATCTGGATTTGAACTCGCTGCTAGGTATCTCAAATGAAAAATCTTGACATACGAACAATAGTTGCTTGTAGAACTGTCTATAACACCCAGAGAGCAATGAGCGTTCCTGCACAAAGTTTCGATTTTTGAAATGCTGTCTTTAAAATCGTTCATGTGCTTTCATACTGACATATCTTTAACTACAAATCATAACATTTTCATCTAATCCATCTATAAATGTTAATTTCAATTAATAATTCGGCCTCACTTTCAGATACGTTGATTCTTTCTCAAGATTGTGCTCTGCTTTCCCCAGATACCGAAAACGATACCTCTATTCTCCACGTCTTAGATTTACATAAAAATATTTCACTACAACAAATGTACTTCAGTTAAAACAAAACTAACTCTTCAGAGAAGAAAGACTACAAAATGTAAAATATGAGCCACAAAGAAATAATAAAATACAGTAATGCAGGAGACTTTTATGAAGAGAAAACGAATGGTATACTTTCCCTGAAACATCCAGCGAAACAGGACTTTATTTCACCCAGACAATTAGTTGAGTTCACCCTCCAATTTACGATTTCAAAAAAAAAAAAAATGACTTGTAAGTTTGTTTAGAAAAATTAAGGTTATAAAATGAAATCTCTTTAGAATTCTTCGAATTCCATGGCGTTCAGAGTTTGTGAAAAAGAAGATCGAGAGAGATATATTCATACACACACAACATGAAAAAAATTCTAGAACGAAAAAAGTGGATTCTTGTGAAACGAAAGAACACAGGTAGATCGCGAAAGCAAAATTTTATAATTTCAGTTTTGTTTCCTCGCAATCTGATTTCAAGAGTAGGAATTTCAGTGGTCTTAACAATATGCTTCCAAATTTCTCTTCTACAAATACAAATAATAATAACAGTTGTAAATTTTCTTAATGTAAACAAATTACAAGCTCTGTTGTTTTAATAGCGACCACCATTATGTGCTCTGATCAACAAAAGCTGAGCTTGTGATTAAATGTCATATTACTTCTCCCAATATGTCTAAGGTTAGTGAGATTTTACGCGTGTATATTTTGGCTACAGTATAAATGTAATTTCATCGAGAAAGATATAGGCCTTCAATTATTTTTTTAAGTTATTAGGTAGCATTCCTCTGTACCCTAAAGAAATGTTTACCGATAGGATGGCCAGTTTTTAATTCATCTTAAATCACTAAAAACCTACCTAAAGATTTCTTGAAGACATTATTACAAATTCTTATAAAATGCTTGGGCGCTACTATACGCTTTTAAGCGAAGGCTGTAGAAATGCCGAACTGCGAATAGACAAGGTAGATGGGAAAATATTAACAGTTATAAATACAATGTATCATGTACGTGTAAATAAAATAAGCGAACTCCTTTCTTACTACGTTTGATCTGCAGTATTCTAACTTGTATACTTCATAAGGATTTCTGGAGTTGCCTGCCCGACACGTCAAGGGACATTTGGAGTGTGCTTCGAAAAAAGCACTTCGTACAACCTTGCAATTACGCATAAAGAGAGGAAGTGTCTGGAGCCGGCGGCTCAGCCGGTCGCAGGTCAGCGGCCGGGCGGGCAGGGACGGCGACCGCCGGAGCAGGCGGAAGCCCAGGCGGTGGCGGAGGCGAAGGTGGAGGCGGCGATGGCGACGGCGGGGGCGGCGGCGGTAGTGGTAGAGGCGAAAAGCGGTAGTGGTACAGGCGGCGGCGGTAGTGGCGGCGGTGGTAGTGGCGGAGGCGGTGGCGAACGCGGCAGCGGCGGCGGCGGTAGTGGCGGCGGCGGTAGCGGCGAAGGCGGCAGCGGCGGCGGCGGCGGCGGCGGCGGCGGCGGTGGTGGTGGAGGTGGAGGAGGCGGAGGCGAAGGCGGCGGCGGCAGCGGTGGTGGCGGCGGCGGTGGCACAGGCGGAGGCGGTGGCGGCGGCGGAGGCGGAGGAGGTGGGCGGCCGGTGGTGCGAGGGCGCGCGGTTCGTGGGACATCCGCAGGCGGCACTTTTTACGTAACGTTCGCGGTACCCGCGCGGCTCCTCCGTCATCAACCACACTCGCACGCGCATAGCGCTCGTTCCAAGTGTTTCCCGGAGTTGCTTCAACAGATTCAGATTTAGTTTTACTTTCTCGACTTTTTTAAATGTAAAATCGACGTAATCATAACACTGCTCTGCAGCAAAGCTTTCGAATTAATGCGTGTTCCTAAACGGAAATTTTGCGCTGAGTTTAACAGTGCAATCTCTAACTTTCTATCATGTCAGGTTTGCCACAAAATTAAGGATATGTTTTTCACAAAAGTCCTGTTTATATACCATTGTATGGCATGGGAAGTATCTAATGTTAAAGTGTGATTAGACTATTTCTTGTGTTTTATTATTTATACCAGTTGTTGATGCCCTTGACATAGACAGTGAATGTTGTAAGTACATATGCAGTGTTTATCATAGAATGATAAGCTGAAAGCAGGTACTTTTACTGGACCTCGGGTCAGGAAATTAATGTGTGACCCGAAGTTTGAGAATGCAACGAGCCAATTAGAAAAAAAGCCTCGCATAGTTATAAAGATGTAAAAAAACTTCATAGGACACAGAAGGAGGCCAGACTACAGAATCTTTGTGCATACCATGTCGGAAAATTTGACAAAACTAGGCCGTAACATAATTTTGTAGATGCACATTTTACTTCTCATATTTTCATTCAATGTAATGAAAGCGAATAATGTGTACAGGCAACATATATAATCGTACGTAATGTGCAAAAGAAACCGACAACTGAACGATAGACCTGACAACCTATTGGTCGCTATCAACTCCTGCGAAGTTGTAGTTCCTAAATCGGCCGAGATTGTAGTTCCTTCGAGTGATGCCATTTGAAAGTGAAAATACTTGACCTCATTCGTCTTTATACTAGAAGCCACAATACGAATCCAGAAAGGTACCGCGACTAGCATGGCAGTACAAAAACAAATAGGAAACGGGAACGAAGTCGTGAAAGGGAACGAAGGTCGTGAAAAACGGATAACACTTAACCATTAAGTAGATATGTCGAAAAATGAAATTTTATATAATAAAATTTTTAATACCAACACTTGTTAAATAGTAATACAAACAGTGGCATACATTCAACCTGTTATGTTCAGATACACTTACACAACTATACTGAATTACCCAACAGCGCGAAACAAAATATGTTAGCTACTCGGAGTCCGTCGTCGCCAGTTTGCAAACACTTTTGTTCCATTTCCTCCAACACCAGTAACAAGCCAATTTCAAGGAATCAATTCGCACCGCAAGCAAAGTCTCGAGTGGAAAAAAAAAAAAATCGCGGAAAGTTAATCAAATATTCGGTCCCTCCCCGGGCGCGAGAGCGTCGACTTCCCCCGCGAAAAGATCGATCGCAGCGAATTTCAGCGCGCTCCTTACGCGATCGCCCCCCAGGGAGGAGGGCAGAGGTTCCTCCCCTTCCCCTCCCTACCGCATTCCACTCCTCTTCCCCTCCTCTGCGGCGGAGAGGCGTCCGCCCGGCAATTCGGAACCGTCGGACCAGCAAACGGGGCTCAGGATATCAACTCAAGTCACTGCAACGCCTCTCACCGGGAAGTCCTAGGGTTCCACTCAGCGCGCAGGATTTTATAGACTAGCTACATAGATAGGTCGAATTCAGGAGGAGAATTCTAGAGGGCGACTGCTCTCATCAGTAGTTTTCTGTGGTTTCTTCGGTCAACACCATGCGAGTGCCTGAGCACTACGCTAGAAAACGGGCCGTGGACCGCGCGCGATATTTCCTCCGTCTTCCTTGACCTATCCTCATACCTTACTTACACACACTCACCCTAACATGCACTATACCACCACACATGCCGGGAGACCGGTCGAGAGCTTAGAGCTTGTCCCGGCTGGGGCGGTGCCACGCTGGTAAGAGATACCTGGTTGGGGAAAATCCTCTCACGCTGACGTAGGTCGCAATCCAGCGGGGGACGATCACAGCCACCGCCCGCGATGAAACATACACTCTACTTACGGGACTAATGACATTAGCAGTTGACGCGCCCGGAATCATTAATTAATCAACCAACCTTACGCGATTGCCTCCCAAGGAGGGCGGAAAGGGCTCCGAAGCGCCTCGCCGCCGCCCACCCCCCACTCTTCCCCTCCTCTGCGGCGTAGAGGCGTCCGACCGGCGATTCGGAACCATTGGAGCGTCCTGGACGATGCCGGCGTATCGGAAAAGGGATTAGGTGATAAAAACCCGCAGTTAAAAAATTAAAAACGCCTGAATTATAGTACGCGTTGTTGCTTTTTAAAACGTAAATGAATTTCAACAACTCTCGTAATAACACATGTATACGGGATGCTATTACGGTCTGAATGTGTTCAGCGCGAAATGAACCCCTGTGTGTTACACGCGGTCTCACATCGTCCACCCCCCACCCTCCCACGTCACACACTCGCACACGCTACGTGCACGTGCGTCCATCTGAGTGTCGCCGCTCCAGCCGCGTACACACAGACACACTCACGTGTGTGCCTGTCCGGCGAGGGACCCAGTTAAAATTCCTGACTTTTAACGAGCCGTAAGGACACAGCGTTTTGAAAATTTAATTTTCAGTCGCCATTCAGAGTGTTCCGGAAAGCCGTCCTCATCGAAAAGAGAGAAAAAAAGAAAAATCTGAGAGCGCCGGCTGAGACATGGGCGGCGCGCGAGAGCCTCCGCTTTTGTTTACTGGAGTGGCGCCTCTTGGCTACGACGGCAGCGCGGCGCTACGGTGGTCCGCGGAAACAGCCGTGTGACAATCCGCATGTCGACTCATTAGCCACGGCCCGCCCCGACGCGTCCCCTCCCGTCCTCAGTCCCCGCCCCGTCCTCAACGTCGACGCTCGCCGCCGCGGGGAGACCCTCCCTTTTATGTTCCTGGAAAAAGCGTGTCGAGTGCTGAAGACCGTCGGGAGAACTTGAAAATAATGAGTTATGTCGGTCCGCGAGTTTTGCGTGGCGAATGAGGCTTTCTCGCTGACGTGCGGTGGCGGCGCACGCCCCGCGGCGAAACGCACGTGCGTGGGCATGCGCGCGTGTGCGATACGTACGCACGGTGGACAGCGGGAGCGCGTGGTGCGTGGTAAAGGTGCGCAGTGAGTTTTGGAGTGCGGTGAGTGTGTGTCGCGAGTGTGGTAATTGTGATGTCTGTGGGTGGTTGCTTCGTTTGTGTTGAGGGAGTGAGTGTAGAATTAGTAAGATGTGTTTGTGGAGACAGCGTGTGGGATGTGTATGATGTGCGTATGCGTTCGATGTGCAATAAGGTGTGTGTTGCATGTTTACGCCTTGGGTGTATGAGAGTGTGTTACGATGCAGACTGAACTTTTTGTGTTTGAATTTCACGCTACGGACAGTTAATCTATTGTTAAACGGCCTCCTTGATTAACTCATCACCTCCATAATCGGTTATTTTTCGAGGAACCAATTGATTTCCCCAAACCCTTTCCCTTTCCCTGGCCCCACTGCAAGCATATTTCGTACGCTGACCTTTATTAAGCCTTTATATACCATACGCGCACTTTTTCTTGATGCTCCACAGCGGGGGGTGCGAGGGGGTGCGAGGTCTGTTTACGTCACGGCAGTGCAGTGCTGTCAACATCCACAGAAAACTCAGCGTAAAAGCGCGTCGGCAATGGTTTGGCTAGCAATAGCTTGGAATAGCAATGAGAAACAACTCAATGTTTTTCTAAAATTCTGAAGAAATAATTAATAATTGTAGAAATTATTGAGTAACGAAAAGGTGCACGGTACGCAGAGAAAGAGAGAGCGAAAACTGAGAAGTCCGATTTGAAAAGGAAGAAGGTGAGCAGCACTGCAAACTGAGCCGTGACGTTCCGAGTGGGGCTCAAGTTTTCTGCCGAGCCGTGCTGTGCCGGGCTGAGCGAGAACTAGGGAGCTGGAGGATCAACAAAAAGTGCGAACATAGTAAATGTCACCTTAACCTATTTGAAACAGTTATATACAAGAAGCGAAAACTTCGTGGATATTCAATGTTGCTTCAATGTCTTCCTACGACAAGTAGCAATGTCAGATTACTTCTAACAATGAAATCTGAAGTCGCTTATGTCGCAGGGGGATTAATGTATTTCGTATATTTTTAATATTAGAATATTTTGTCTTAATTGACACACAGTTTGCTTAGTCTATTTCACTGCATTCTCGCGAAATTTGCAATCCCATCCGTGAAAATTTGTCTAGGGCGCACGTAGAACGCCGCGAATGCGAAAACAATCTCACGGCGATCATTCTTTAGTCGGATGGTTTTGCACTAAAGTTTCTACAATACGTAAATTGCATCTTCAAGTCTAGTTTGCTTATGAGTTCAGTGGGGATGAGCAATTGAATATCGTGAGTAAAGTAATGAGTGACCAGTCAATGGTGTGATTGACACTACCCATAGGAGGCAAGAGCTTCTAGAAATATCATTTAAATCGTTCTGTTTAGTTTGAAGTACCAAAAACGAGATTCTGGAAATTGCATATTATTTCATAGAAGTTACTATTAGTCCTGATCCACGTTTCTTGAAATCCGATAACCTTTATTAAGCTGCCACCTGTAATAATGTCAAGTTTTTCGGGAACCATTAGTAATCACTTAAGTCGGGCTTCACAGTATTTGAATCTAATCTGTAAATGTCTGTTAAAATGCAAAGAGAACCACTCATGGAGGCTCTCAGTAATAGAATTTTGATTCAAACGAAATGAAGGTCCTGATCTGATGATTAAGGAAACAGGCAATTTTACTTTTTTTCTACCGCTTACGCAGTAGAGATAAAGTTATGTAATGTTACACGAAAAAACGGTGCATTTTATTTTTCTGCGACGAATATTTACAGAGCGTTCAGTTATATTACATGTGTGTGTGGTGTATATGGTGAGTACAGTGTGTATATGTGTGAATCTGTGAGGTGTTTACGTGGAATGTGTGCTTTGGGTATGTCTGAGAAAACTCTGAATGTCACCGTTTTTCGATACTTGGGATTTGGGGAGAGTAGACATTCACACGATAAGACTACATTAGAAAGCGAAGTAATAGTCATACAGTGTAAAGAAATTTTAAATATAAGGACTTATGAACTTTCCTTTAAACGCGAACAAAATGACACATTTCGTCTTCAAATATTCAGTGGATTTGTCATTAATGAGCTCTGTGTAAACCGTTGCGTTAAAGTAGTCATTGTGTTCACTCTAATGTGTTTCCGACGTGAATCTCTTATTTTGAGTTCATTCAGTGATATACCAACGTCACCGTTACGACCAGTGAAAACACTTAACAACACTAATAACATATTAATAACATGCATAAGTGTGGAATGTCCTGCCTATGTTCGTATGGGAATAATTTTGTCTGTACCCTAAATGACGTGTGAAAAAGAAAGTAGCTAACACAGAAGGAAATTGAATATAATAATGAAGATAAGTATTAATTAATGAAGAAGAATTGAATTTTTAATGTCTAATTTACTAAAACAATTCTGAACTTAGTGCACTGTTTAAAAGAAGTTAACGAGAGTCGGGCAAATTTATGCACAGGACTTTGTCTAGAAATATGTGGATGTATTTCAATCAAATGCAACCAGTCGACGCATTTACTAAAATACATGGCCGAGGAGCTTACATAATCGCACACATGACTTCTCCGAATCCCTTGGCGATAGTGACGTCAATGATGCATCATCGGTTTCTGATCATGGAACGTACGTACAAAGTTGCGTGAAATTACTCTCAAATGAGGTCATCTGAAGAGAGAAAATAACAAATTCTATATCGATTTTAAAGTGAATAGATTAGTTTTTTTTAAGAAACCCCAAACTATGACGATGCAGTGGAACCGCGCAGTTCACCAACATGTACTGTATCTCATGAACTGTTTCATCGTTTGGAAATAGTGTGTATGTCAATATGATTAACATTGTCCGTTTTGTATAATTGTGCACTAATTTTATTGATAAATGGACATCACAAACTCGCATTGAAATTATGTTAAATTTAGTAAAGAATGTTTACATGTATCCTCAATTTTGAAATTAAAAACCATCAATTTTTTTTGTTATTGATAAATATTGACAAAAAATTTAAACTACAACTTTAATTTCAACTGAAAATTCAGTGGTTTCAATATTTCAGCGTTTGCGGGTTTGAAATTGTAGTGAAAGTGGTACAGAAAGATTCCAAAGACGTAACACTCTAAAGGCAAATAAAAATTGTTTTTAGTCACTCATGCATGAGGCTTATAATGCTGAAGATCAATGGAAAGAGCTAAAAATGGTCATGAAATATGTAGCACGGATACTGAGAAGCATAGTTATTCAAACGTGAAGTAGTAAAAGGACAACATCAATCTTTACCACATACGAATGTTAATTATCAGTATGTAAAAGATAAAAGACGTTGTATTAGTTGTGAACTTCACGTAAGCTTTGGAGTGTGTCAAGTCAAAGCAAAACTTCTCGTAGTCGCCGGTTACGGGACTCACGACAGTCGCCGGTACAGAACTTCACCTTCTAGGAAAGAGCTTTGTCGTTAGCTTCGCCGTAGCGAACGTAGGGCTAAACATTGCGTAAGGTATTATCCTTCCGGCGACCGCTTCCTGAGGAATTCTTCGAAGGCCAGTGTGTCCGTGTGCACGAGAAGCACGTATGACCTTCACCTGCCCGTGTAGTGCGTTGACCATCATATGACACTGCGTTCTTGCACGTGCTTAGAACGAATGTATTCAGTTTGATAGACAAGGCGATCAGAACGAATCTAGGGCATGAACTTTTAAATGATGAATTTCAAGACACTATTTTACAGAGTAATATGTATTGTTTTTTAATTTTTATGCTTCGCAGAAGGCATTCAGTTCTATAAGCTTTAATAAAAAATACACGTACGCAGAAAGAAATTCTCTCCGAGTATACACTCACCAAAACCGCACCGTTGTCGATATATTGGACCAATGTACTGGAACTTACCTGAAACGAAAGAAAAAAATTCACAACTCTGAAGGAAAATAGGAATTAAAAAAAATCTCTATCAATATCTTTTTTATATTATATATCAGTTAACTTATCAGTAAAAATTACAAGAAATTAGGCAATAGTATGCATTTTAGAACGGAATATATCAAACTTTGGGAACAAAATTCCATTTCAAATTAGCGGTAAGCAATGTATTTTCCCGCTTCTCGTTTCAACAGATTTACACTTTTAAAATTGCATGCATTTAAACTCGCGTAGACATTTTTCCTGTTGTTCAGATGCAATTTGCATTACATTTATTTACAGCAATTACACACTTTTAAAAGGTTCGTATAGGAGTCGATATATAAGATTTCCTTAGTATTCAAGCAATATTTTATATAGGTTTTACAGGGGCACATACAGAGACGCATGTTTTGGAGAAGGATTTTTTTATTCTAAATGTTTTGGTCGAATGTGTCATATTATAGATTATGTAGAATGACGTAGGCTAAACTCAGCTCATGTTGCGATACAATGTTATTCGCTTTAATGTTTATACGAAAATATTTTTGCTTTAACGTTTCGTGACAAGTTGAAATTAATAGTTACTGAAAAATTCTGGGAGGAGAAATTCCCTCATTTCCCTCCCCGTGAATCCTCGCATGGGTTTTACAAGGCATTGTTGCCGGCATCCGGACAGTACAAGAGTACACTCGCAGTACTATTCGATATATAAACAAACATCTAACAGTTTCTTCGCCAGACCTCTAACTTCACTCCAGTAACAACAATTTTGGGACTCAGTGCTTCCATTTTAATCCTCGCCGAGAAAAATGAACAACTCTTGGAAGCAACACAGGTGGCGCGGGGCCGTGCTCTCGGCCCGCAATCACCGCCGCCGCCGCCGCCGCCGCCGCCCCCGCCCCCGCCTGCGCTCAATCTGGCTGCGCAACGTGACCATTACCGACCCCACCCATCTGCCTCCGGTGGCAACAAAGTTGGTGCGGAAGACGAAGAAGAAGAATGGAGTGCGAGAGCGGACTAGACGGGAGGCACGTCGAGCTTCTTCTGTCAGGGGTGGCACTCCCCAAGGCATCCGAGGAAGTCCGGCGACTCCGAGAAAGTATGAGTAGGCCTTATTAAACGAGTTAATAAATTATTACGTAAATAATACTTTATTAAATTTATAAATATGTAAATACTTTGTAAATAAAGTATTATATGAAAAATGTAGATAATTTATTTTATATTTTTACATATAGTTTATGAGTTTTTGTTTTTATATAACAGTTTGAAAATCAATGGAATTATTTTAGATTTTAATCATTGATTTAAATATATGGTAGCATTTAAAAATTGCCCACAACAATTTGATACCATTTTCATATTGGGAAAACACCGTTTTTTTAAATAAATATTGAAATGAAATCCAACTAAAACCAATACAAACTTAGGAAGGACTTTATTAATTGACCAACTATTATCAAATAATCCAGAAAAGAATCTCCAGACTTTTGATAATTCCCTTCAAAAATGTAATTACTTTCAAAGTGTTTTACGTTCATAGTTCTGTATATAAAACAGAATGACCTAAATCAACCGAATATGAAATTGATTTATATGGCTAATCTAGTTATCCCGACGAAACCAATACCGCTTTGTGAGTGTCCTTTGAAATGAGTGACCAATCTATAACAATATTCGTCATGATCGCCCTGCGATAAATAATTTCATTTTCATTCGACCGAAATTAGCGTAATTAGTGAATAGATAGAAAAAACCTTCATTATGGATAGTTTGCGTAAACGGAGCATGTTTTAATCAAGTTTCATTGTAAACCGCAGCTGTATAATGCAATAAAATAACACATGCAATAAAATAACAGTGATGAAACAGTAATTTTCACCTCCGTATATTCACACACACACACACACACAAGCACACACAGTTTTGCTAGTCTATCACAACGATTTCCAAAAACTCAATATAATCTTTTTCGAAAATTTACAAACGTGACAGGAATCTTACGCGAGTGTCTTCTCATAAAATCACATCAATGGAAAGTCATCCGGAGAGTAACTTTATAAAAAGTACTTTGAATCAAAATAAACATTCTGACAGTAAAAAAAATGGTTTCTTCTATTACATCTAAAGTAAGTAAAAGTCCTCCATGAAGGTGCAGTCTAATTTAATAAACTAGGACAGTCGACGCTTAGGCGCCGTATCTTCATGTTTTGGAACCAATTAACTTTCCTGAAAACATGTTACGTACGTTAAATAATATTTTAAGGATGTTACCAGGAAATTAAATTGGTTTCGAAAATACGAACGCAATAAAGAATTTCCATACAAGATTCCCTTACACGGAAATCCCGTAAACAGCAAATGATAGAGCTAGCATCAGGCTCCGGATATTGTTAACGAAGCCCTAACCATTCCCGACCAGAATAGGTCAATCACGGCTTCCAGAACGTGAGAAAGGAAGTTCAGCGCCTCCTGTTCTTCAATCAGTGTCACACCGGCGGAATTCGCCTGCACCACCCAACACAACATTCCAGCCGGCAAGAGCAAACCAGTAACCCATATTTCCTAAAGCGGCGATGTGCGGCGCGGCGCGGTGCTTCCGGCGTAGTGGCACCCCTGATCTTCGGCGGCGCGTGGCCTGAGGAGTGGGCGGGGCGGGGGAGCGCTCTCTTTCCGCGACGGAGAGCGACGATCAAACGAAGTTAAGGCCTCCGCGAAGGGATTCCTCCGCTCCTCAGCACGCATTATTCTTGTTTACAGCGCTCGAGGTTTCAATGAAGTCAAACTTTTGAGATGGGACGGCGGGGCGCGGTGCCGCGAAGAGCGCGCGTCAGGCGGGAGCGGCGGTGGGGGTGGGGGCGGCGGCAGGGCGGTGAACGGAGGACGACCAACTATCGAGTAGTAGTGCGACAACGACAACAAAACATCGATGTTAATAATACGTCAACTAAAAATTCCATCGATGTTTTTAAACATCGATGTTGTTCGATGTTGGAGCAGTTGTACGACAACGACAACAAAACATTGATGTTGTCAGACATCGATGTTAAAAGTTGACCAAAAAATCCATCGCTGTTTTTAAATATCGATGTTTTCAAGCTGCTTTATTGTAATATTGAATTCGTGCATAAGAAAATGTATTTTGATTGTTGCCGCGTATATCACACACAAAATTTAACTCAAAATAGTTTTAAAAATGCCTCTCCATGTGCAAAATACAATGTCACATAAAAATATTTCCTTCGAAAGAAGAAAATACTAAGGCATCAGGATCATCTTGGCCGAGGGATGATCTGTTCGGTGAAAGTGATACAAACTGCGTTCGTTTGGGTCGAACTTACAAACAGTGGTAGCATCAGTTATTATTTATTTTAACCTTTTGTAAATTGTGATTATAGGAATTTCTCATCCACAAACAAAGCATCGAAAATGTAAAAATATCAATGTTAAAAAACATCGGATTCAATATATCAATGTTAAAAACATTGATGTTTTGAAGACATCGACATCGAAGTCCCGTCCCTACTATCGAGAGCGCGGAGGCAAAGATGGTGACGACAAGAAGGACGCCGCGATGGAGACGGCAGAGGAAAAATGTCAGAAGCGATAGCATTTGTGTGGCGATGGAAGTGGACTGTGTTGTGGGCAGGACGTCAGCGGCGGGGATGGCGGAGAAATGATGGAGGCGGCAGAAACGGAATCGGAAGTGGCGGCCAAGCTGAAGGCGGAGACTATGATCACGGAGACGATGTTGACGGCGGATGTAGCAGGACTAGTGGTTGAGAAGGTCGCACTGAAGAAAAGAAAGGGAGACTCGTGAATGGTGTCTGGAAGGTTCATGAGCGTTGCAATGAGCGTAGGTTAAGTTTCAGCAACGATCTGTGCAATTTATAAATTTATTGGTGTGCTGAGGGTAGATGTGTCCGACGATAGTGATCATAATATTATCGGAGCGATGACAGTGGCAATAGCAGCAACTTAGTCAATAAAAATCAATAGAAATTCCGACTGCAGAGGAAGAAAGGAAGTTACTATGGGAACGTTGTGGCTGCAGATATGCATACACAATTAGACCCAAGGCCAACCGCAAGTTGTGGTGACGTGGTTTGCATTATTGGATTGAACAGCACAAACGTGGAAGTACATTAATATGGCACTATGGAAGTTTATGAAATAGACGAATTTAACTTAGAAAGGCTGTATAAATTACTTTTCATACTGCCTCTGTAAGTTAAATGTATAATTGGTAAACATAACATACAAAGTCTTAATTGGAAAATTAACATTCTTTAAAATAAAATAACTACATACGTATCATTTTGTCTTTTGAATTAAGTATCATTCTTTTTCATGAAAAACGGGATATTAACAAAAAAATTTGGAATCGATTTTCAATATCATGTAGTTTCTTTTCCCCTTTGTGGGCGGGCAGTTACGAGTGTCGAAAAATCTTTTAATTTCAAACTATGTTCTGGAAAAACATGACACCTTCCTTGTTTATTTATTTGTTTGTTTATTTATTTATTTATTTGTCAAAAAACAGTAAAAACTGTATATGACGTGTGGGGAAAGAAATTTATCTGCGCACATTTTCTTGAGGGCCAGAATTAAAAAAAAAAGAAAGAAAGAAAGTTGTTTGAAATGTCCTTCTGAGAGAGAGACACTACTCGGATCCAACATGAAAATAATGATTTGGGGCGGATTTTAATGAAATTCCCTTTTTTTCGTTCTAGAACAATGCCGTTTAGTATAAAAATTAATTCTATGTTATCACAAAAGGAATTGTCCCATTTTGAACATTTTTTGTTGCATTTTTAGTCCTTTTTTATTAATAAGACTTTAACTCTTTTCAGTGATTTTTAAAGGATTTTTCGCTTATTCCATCGATTTTTATATAATTTTAATGATACTAGCCTCATATATTATTTAGGAGATGTTCTCCACATAATTCCTGATTAGCCTATTCGATTTCTTCGCTCAGAAATTGTAATGGCATTTGTGTATAATTCCTGTGTCGCCTATCACCGCCATTGACAGTTCAGCCAATTTCGGGATGTCTAAAGACAGAGGTTTTCTGATAAAGAACTGTCCAAACCAAACGTTTGAAAGCTGAGTTCTCTTAACCGGAAGAAGCCTCGATTACATTAGTAACGTATCCAACACCCTCAGTTGTTCATCTGAACTGGTTTTGAGCAAATTTTTTGCGTTATTTTTCTTTGCTTTTAGGGCATTTTTATATCAATTTAAGACCATTTTTCGATCATTTTTGGCGAAGTTTCAGGTCATTAAAATCCGACCCTAATAATGATATATGGATATCGATAAACGTTTTCTTTCACTGTGAATGGTTTTTTGGGAAACGTCTTTAGATGAACATAATGGGTTCTGGGAATTGCCTCTAGTCAAATAGAATTGCGGTATTGCAAATGATATTCACGAACGGTGTTGTAAGTCACGGAAATGAGAAAAATGACCGGCTACTTTATTTTCCAAGAAATTTGCTGTTTTCGAAATAAAGAAAAAACAGCAGCTAATAGAGGATGTAGTAAAAAATCATTTTGTTTTGTTCCCTGAAGTCACATCATGCCTGTCAAGAACATTCATTTCCTTTCAACTCGCAGATTGATTGCAGTGCAAAGAGAATGTCACCCCTATTTTCATTACGGAGCGAAGTACACGTCACAAAGCGGAAATGACGTTTCGAAAGCACGACAATCGTAATCACAGTCAATATCACACCCCGGTTGGCAACGCATGCTCCGCTGAAGACTTTACGACCGACTCCGCCGCTCACGCCCGTCGACCCGTTTGGAGAGCGGAGCGACTCGGAACGATTACCGAGAAACGCGAGAGGAAACTGTGACGTGTGCCCAAGACCGTCGTGGATATTACAGGGAGAACCCGGGAACCTGCGAAACCTTCGCCCAAATTTCATTCATTAGGGCCTGCGTAATTGATTTCGAGCACTAATTTGCCCGCGGCACTGGAGGCAGCTGCGCGGGAAAAGGAAGGAGAGGACCCGGAGGTCACAGAATCGATGGAGGAAGGAGAGCGAGAGCGAGCGATGGAGATTCGTTCGTTCTGAAGATGGTTTTTGGACCGGTCGCTGTGGAAGAGCTGCTCTGGCCGAGCAGAAGCGGACACGTAATGAAAAGCTATCACGAAAATGCCGATAGGATGCGAATGAATCTCCTTCGCTTGAGTTGTCACCTTTAAGAGACGGCGATGGAGAGAAATCTGTAATTCGATATTATATATTAATATGTACTACGTGCTTAAAAATAATTTTTATTTTATTTACTTTTAATGACAAGCATTTATCAGCAAAGAGAAAGAGTAAAAGGAGTACGAATAAAGAGCTCGTTGATCTAGAGCAGTGATCGCCAAACCGTTATCGCGAGTTACGAGTAGCTCGCCTTGCAGTTTTCGGTAGATCGCGGTCATACTCTAAGTTGGCTAACCTGGACTTGTTCTATAGAGCTCAGATAGATGGCTCTTATTTTTTTGTATACAGTTTTATTAAAATTTGTTTCATATTTAATACAAAAGTATGTTTATAGAAAATAAACAAATACTAAGATTTGAAATTTTTTCTGCCTTAGTTTCTTGGTATTTCATAGTAGGATTAAAAATGGTATGGTTGCTCACAGGATTCATACGTTTGGCGACTACTGATCTAAAGTATTATTAAATTGGCGAACGTGAAATTTTGACTGACGTGAATAAACAAATAATTTAAAAAAACATTTTGAACCCAAGTATTCTTTAAACTAAATATGGAATGAATATTAATAATTACAATTATTACAATTAAATATGGAATGAATGATGTAGACTTGTACGTATTAGCGTGATAAAAGATAACAATATGCGTAATTTTCGGCAAGTGCCCACTCACAAGGAATGTGAGCGATCCAATAATAGTGGTTCTAGAGAAGAGGCATGGAATGTCTTTCTGAATGTTTGCTAAAAAACAATGAATGTCTATTTTCTTCGTAAATGTTTGCTAAAAAAACCAATGAAAGTCTATTTTCTGTACATTTCTGAGTAAATTACGAAGGATATCCACCCACGCCTCTAGCTCAACTGTTGTTTGAATATACAAAGCCCCGCGTCCCGTTGCTTCCTGCGAGGAACAACTCCTTAAGGAGCTCGTTGCAGAACAAGCGGCAAGGAGGCTCTCTAACCAGGAGCGAGCGGAGCCAAGAGCGGAGGATCTCCGCGCGCCAGATGGCTGTAGCACACGCGTGCCCACACACCCCTTACCGCCCCCACGCGCACCCGCCGACACCACACAGTCGACGCGCGGCGGAGCGCAACTTAAAATTTCGCCCTCACTCGCCCACCCTCACACCACCCCACCCCACCTCACCCCCTCCTCATCCCGCGACCCCGGGCGTGCTCTTTTTTTCCAAACGCAACCCTCCACCCTGCGGACTCCGCCATCTGGCCCGTTCGCAATAACCTCTCCCGGGGGCCACCCCAATCCCACACGCACAGAAAAAAAAAGTTTTGAAAATAAGATGGCTTTATAGAAACCTGTTGTCCGCGATCGGACGGCACCATCTCGCCTCACCTCTCCCCCTCCCCCTCCCCTCCTTCCCCACCCGTCCTCCCCCGCTCAAAGATGCTGACCGATCGCCCACGCACCCAAAAAGTCGCTAACTTTCCTCCCGCGCCCATTTGTGCACCCCTGACAGCAATAACTCGGACCGCAGCCGGCGCAACCGACCAGCGGAGATATATATGCGACCTCCAGTCGCCCGACACGAGACGACGGCCCTAGGGCGCCAGTCGCTCTCAAAAATCGCCGTCCTTCCCGCCCCAAAAAATTAAACAGGATATGCTGATCCCGGGAAAACCGACGGGGACGCGTGGCTCTTGCAAAGCGTGCACACTCCCACACCCACACCCACAGACACACACACACACACATGTACGCACGTACGCAAACGTAGCAGAAGCAGCAGCAGCAGCAGCGGCAGCAGCTGGAGGCGCGAGGCGTCTGCCAGTGGCCCGGGGCGCTTTGCGCAATATTGCGATGGTTTCCGCTCACTCGGCTCGGCTCCATTCGGTTACGGACAAGCCTTTTCGAAATTAAACCCCGGGAACCTTTTATATACATATTTGAGTTGCTCTGCGGAGCTGCTGGCGCGGCGCGAGCAGTGAAAGAGGACGAGTTTTAAGCCTCACGACGCTCGAGTGTAAGTGCGTTATTTCCGAGATCATCATAATCAAATACGAATCAGCAGAATGAAATGTAAATAATCCCCGTGGGAGTGCCCTGCGTTTTGGAATTGGAATGGAGCGAGCCTGATGCCGAAAAATGGGGCGTTCGATGGAAACAGTGTCTAGGGGCTAAGACAGAATTGTTTGAAGGTATTTAAAAACTTGTGAATGTGTAGAGATGATTACAACTACTACCGGGAAGAATAACTACAAAAAATAACAGGCGTTGTACTCGTATATGTTTCTTTTTTGTTATTTAAGGAAGCATCAACTTCCAGGTCATTAGCGACCACTATTGGATTTTAACGTTAGGGTATCTATGAAGATGAAACTATATGGTGATGGTATGGGGGTGAAAGGACGAACACACTCAACCAATCCCGAGGCGGGGCTCGAACCCGCGACCCTTCAGTCTGAGATCGCTACGTCACTACTGCTATAGCGATTTCAGCCACCGGGTGCCGGCTACTATATGTTGCTATCTCGAATTCCTAAAAATGTCGAAGAAGTCATCCCTCTTCATTTTATCACATGATGTTCGGAAATATTTATTTCTATAGATCGAAAGTGCCGAAGGTACACAAAAATTCTTCTTCTGTACGTTCTAGATATCGAAGTTCCACTGCTTAAATAGTGATATAATTCAAAGATATTTTGATTAACTCAGACAACTGCGTAGAAGGTACGTCGGGATGATTTTTGGCATATGGATTGTATTGTACAGGATAGAGGTTATTATCGAATTCAGTGAGTCACATAGAGGAAAATCCTTATATTCTTTCCCCATAGCACATGTGGTTTCCTTCCGCCTTCGCAAATATATTTATATTTCTTATCGACATGTAGTCGATATATGTTTCCTATTCACATTTACATAGAGCGTGTACGATCTTAACGTAGTGATCACATATAATTTTATTTTTAGTTGTAAGTAAATTCCGTGAAATTTCGCTACCCATGCAACTGCAGATAAATGATTAATTTAAAAGAAAAGTACATATTATTTAAGTTTAAAAATAAGGTAGTCATTTTTCGACCCACGATTAGGTAACTTTCTCTTCTTACGAAGAACTTCGTAAGGCACGAAACGTTTTAAAAAGTTGTATGAGATTACTCTTGAGAGATAACCCGGAACCAAAAGTGACGAAGGAATTATGACGGCACAGAATCCAAGTCACACACTGTAAAGTTGCCATCGAACGGAACAGAAAAGGAACTAAACCGCCCATCCAAACACTCGAACCGAAGGAACTCGGGGGCCGAGTAAACGGACCACAGGCCCTGTGCGGTGCGGTGCGGGGCGCGCAAGACGAAGTACAAATTAAACCGTAATGTTTGTTCGTGTAAAAGCTCCATAAATCCTACGCAACGCAGGCACATACCACACGATAGCGCTTCATCAAAGCGACGGTGCGTGTGCAGGAAACGCCCCGGGCGGCGAGGGGCGGGGGCGGGGGCGATGAAGGAGGCGAAAGTAAGGAGGGCGGGGGGAACAACCCAAGAAGAGCGGGAGGCGCAAGAGAGAGAAGGGCTTGAGAAATGGAAGAAGTTGAGTGGTAGTCAATGGGATGGGACGGGACATTTCGGTAAGGAATATTCCACATCGGGACGGAAGAGAAGAAAATTGTAGGGAGGGCGGTGAAACGTAATGATGCGAGTGGAGGTAAATGAAATAAAGGAGGATGAAATAAAGAGGCCGGGAAGGATTTTATGAAAAAGAGGAAGGTGAAAGGAGCAAGGAGGGCAGAGGGGAGGAAACGGATTCGAAATGGGAATATGTTGAGAAGTGAATGCCATGTCAGAAGGGAATGTGGTGGAAGTAAACGGCACAGTGGACGTAAATGGGCTATGGATGGAGAGAATGCAAAGGGCAAGAGAGCAAAGGAAAGCGAGGGGATGGAATGCTGCGGGTACAGAAGAAGACAAAAGCAAGAAATAATGAGGGAATTCACAAAGTCAAGGTGAGACGAGAAGGATGAAGGGTTGGGAAATACAAGAGATTGAGATGTGGTTTTGATGTAACGGAACCCAGCGGAGCAGAACGATTTAGGATTTGGGTGAAATAGTAGAGAGGAAGATGAGTAGGGAAGGAAAGAGAAATATGGGAGAATCGAGAGAGAGGGAGGGACGAGATTGAGACAACAGTGCGAACCGAGGCCTCATTGGTTGGACAGCGAGGCAATTGGTACGAAGAAACAGTAAAGGACAAGATGGAGAGCCACAAAAACTGAGGAAGAACGCGGAATTTCAAAAGAGAAATTGATTTAGTAATGGAGAGGGAAATCTGCAGGTTTCACACGTGATGAGATAATATGAGTGCGAGATGATAACACGTCTGGTTGGAGAAGGGGTGATGGAGATACAGTGAAAGGTAAGGTAAACGAGCTAGAAACATTTGTTAGAAAGCGAAGTATGTCCAATAGTCCAATTTTGGCTATTATAAAATCAAGTAAAAGGGCGGGACAAGTCCAAAAGAGCAAATGGAAAACCAAAAACCAGAAGACAGACGGGAAGAAACGAATCAAAAAGAGAAGGAGAGAGAGTTGGATTGTTTGCCTGTGAATGGGACACATTACGAAGTCAAGTGACCCGGATAGATAATCCTGAATAAAATTTCCAAAACAACGAAGCGGATCCAGCAAGAAAAGGAAGCAAATATGAAAGAGACATTAGAGCGCTGGGGAAGGTTAGTGCGCAGGCGAAAGGCGGTCTGCGGAGAAGGGCCGGCGGCGGCGGCGGAGGCGGCGGCGGCGGCGCGAGGCGCAGCGAGGCGAAAGCGGGGGTGGAGCTTCCTCCTTCACGGCAGGTTCCTCGCGCGTGATCACGTGCATCGCGCCCCGCCCCCCGCGCCCCCCTCCGCGCCCCGCTCCGCGCCCGCCCCCGCCGCCGCGCAAAGGAAGCCAGGCCCACCTAATTATACGCGGCGCGCCTCCGGAATACCAATCAAATCCATTTCCATACTAATTTTTTGGCGAGGCCTCCCGGTGTGAGACGGCGATGGCGGCGGCGGCAGAGGCGGCGCTGCGCGGTGCTATGCGGCCCGCGGTAATATGGCGGCTGCGTAGGAGGAAGTGCCGTGGATAATTGGCGATATGAAGTAGTGGCGTTTTCACGTGGTATTCCTGGGGCCAGGCGGGTGCCGTGCCACGCCTGCCACCCCCGCCGCCCCCGCCGCCCCGCCGCCCCCGCCGCCCCCGCCGCCCCCGCCGCCCCCGCCGCTCCCGCCGCCCCCGCCGCCCCCGCCGCCCCCCGCCGCCCCCGCCGCTCCCGCCGCCCCCGCCGCCCCCGCCGCCCCCGCCGCCCCCGCCGCCCCGCCGCCCCCGCCGCCCCGCCGCCCCGCCGCCCCCGCCGCCCCCGCCGCCCCCGCCGCCCCCGCCGGCCCCGCCGCCCCCGCCGGCCCCGCCGCCCCCGCCGCCCCCGCCGCCCCCGCCGCCCCCCCGACCCTGCACTCCCGATGGCGCAGCTACCTTTTACACTACCAACGTGCTGACCGCCACCCCCATCCTCTTAACCACCCCCTTTACCCCCACCGCTTCGGTCACTATCACTGCCATTGAACTGCTTGCCGGTTCAACTGCCTTCTCTGCCTTTACGCCGCCCTCAACCGTCCCGACCATTTCCACTGCCCGGCAGATGCCTCCTCCGCCTCCACTGCCCTCACCCTCCCAACCGTCCCCCCACAACTGCAACTACGCCGCCATCATCACCTCACCACAACCACCACGCCGCCGTCGCTTCCCCACTGCGTCTGCCAGTCCTGTCGCTGCCTCCCCTTCAATCGTCCTCACTGCCTCCGCCGCTCCAGCCACACCTGCCACCCCCGCTCGCCTCCACCCACGGAACCTCCTCCAACGCCCCTGATTGCCGCTCCCACCACCCTCTCGGCCACCTCCGCCAGCACGCCTCTCCTCTCTCCCTGCCCCCGGATCCTCCCTCGCCTCGTGCCTGAGGCGGCGGCGGCGGTGGCGGCTGGGGCCTCGTCAGTGCAAAACGCGCGCCGGAAAAGGCAAAGCGTTTGCCTCTGAGGCGGCGCGAGATACGGCCGGCACGTGGACGGCGATACGTGGTTTAAATACGAGTTGCGTGCGCGCCGGGCGGGAAATCTATGCGTGCTGCGTGGATCCTCATGCTGCTTTGTAATCTATGGCTACTAATACTTGCAATTGCCGAGTCTTATCGGTGTGCTGGCAGGTACAAGTCGGAGATTCGTTTATGAGTTAAAACATGGGGTGTTTAGAGCAATGTCTGTCGCGCATTTCTTCCTTAAAATCATCACTTGTTTGGCGCTGTCAGGAATTAATGTGAAAAAATATATTGTAAATGTACTTTTGACACCAAGCGTAAACAGGCAAGTTGCACAGGCAATGTAAGATTATCAAATTACTTCTAATAAAATTAAATTATTACATTGCATTTCTAAAGTATTTTTCAGTTGAATACTGAACTTTACAATAAAGTCGATCAATGATCATTCCACTATACAATTTGATCGGCACCTATTCAACCTTCAAAGAGAGCAAAATGACAGAAATATTCTGAAAAGCACAAATGATGACCGCTTAATTCTATAATTTTGCAAATGCAACTAATTCGAATTCATTAGTATTGAATATTAAGTTTTTCAAGTTTCCTCAAATCAAGTAGGGATTTAGGTCTCGAATGAAGCATTAACATATCATTAATTTTGCTTTAATGATATGCAGTAGTACACTTGTGAATCACAACTCTCTAGTATCATTATTGTATTAGAGGGTTTATGATGCCATTTCTGATTTGGGGCAACACTCAGCTCATGTCTCCGCGGTAAAACGCAAATTATACATGTCGTTCATTAACTGGAAAACCCTTGGTAACCGACGGAGAATAACGAATAGCATATCTCCAACTTTGTATAATTTGGTACTGTGGAATTTATTTATTTAGTTTGTGGCATTTGTATTTATCTCGTTCGGTTGTATAGTTACATATAAACAGGTTTCTGCAAAATCAAATCAAAAGTTTACACAATAAACCCTGTGCACTTTGTTTCTTTTCTTATAATCTGAAATATTCAATTATCAAATTTTGTTGGTAAGCAGTTTCACGAAAAAATAAATTATTGAATCGCGGAGATGCACATTTTTTCGCTCATATCAGACTTTAGTGCTCTTGTCACATGAAATACTCTAAGTGTTTTAACGACTTTTCTGACATTAGAATTTACGAGATTTTATTCGGTAAAATTCACTTCCTTTAAATTAGTCGTTTCAAGAATGTTGCAAAGGTAAAACAGACTTGCGGTGACATTCTAAAACCTGGGAGCTTCTTTAAGCACTTTCTTTAAGCATGCAAGGGAGGGTATGGCATTCTTTTAGAAGCTTTACAGGGAAAACTGAATAATTAGAAAACTATTTTTTTAATACATTTAAAAGATAATCTCCAGTTGAATGTGAAGTTTTACCGTAATGCATTCTTAATATCAAACTGCATAATTACATTTTTAAATGTATTGCACGAATAAGATTGATATGATTTGAATACGATTTTAGAATCAATTGTAGGCGATGAATATGAAACTAATGGCGCTACAGAATGACGCAGTACTAGTTAGTTTCCTTACTAGTTAGTAGTAGTTAGTTTTGTTAGTACTAGTTAGTTTCCTAGTTAGTACTAGTTAGTTTCCTATGATCGCAAGCCTGGGTTAGGTTTTCTTGTCCTTTTGTAATGTAGTTGTCTCGTCCTTTTGTAAAGTAGTTGAAAGAAGAGTTTTGCCATTTTTGAAATTTCAGAATTAACAGCGAAAATCGGAATTATGCCATCATTATAAATGTATTTTACTCTATTCTGGTAATAAATTTAAAGAAAAAGTTGGAGCCATTTTTATTTTATAAAAATATCACAGGGGCTTCATAAGAATTAACCTGAACATTTCAATTTTAAAATCGTAAAATTGCGTTTCGGACCAGATCGATGGAATTTGGAAAAAATCATACAAATGGGATAGGCACTAGAATTGTTTAAAGTCGGACAAACGTATGGACGATTTGAAGAAATTCCTTTTTCGGTATCAGGAGATCCGCTGATTTGAGCCCCAGTTTTGTTAAAATCTGAAAATCGATTTTCCGCAGCATTACGTAACTTTTTTTCTACTATATATACAAACGTACCTACATGAGAAAGTGAAATAAAATCGCCTCAATTCAATATAAGCGTTTAAGAAAGTTTTGTTCGTAAGATTACTTAACATTTTTATAACTGTGAATACATATCTGTATCACAAAAGAAAGAAATGTTAAAGCTTCATACGTTTAAATATATTAAATATAGTTTAAATATATGCCTAAATCTGGTTTGGCGAGTGAACATTCGCCTCTGCATGAAAATATTTTTAATTGAACTCTCAGAAATACTCTCTTGTTTTAGGTGCATACTGCAGAACCTTTTGCAGAGTTAAGTCATTTTTATACGAGAAAAATATTTTGTTAACATAAGTTATCTATTTACACTGCAATGTGTGTTGACACAAACCCACAACGTATTCATGTGTGTTGACACAAACCCACAAGCTTCGATTTTTTTGTTGCTTTCGCTGTAGAGTGTGTCGACTGCCAGATTCATTTTCCCCTGAATGTTGAGGACGAATTTTTGTATCTGTGTGTTCATTGATGCTCTTCTCTTCTCGTATGTTCCGGATGGAAAAGAAAGGCAGTTTCAGTTGCCAAAACGAGTTGGTCTCTCACGACGCATCCCTGTCATTCACATGTTAACTCTCTGAGCCTTTCAATCTCCCGATTCTACTGCAACACGCGTCATAAATCAAATGCTTCGCAAAGAGAGAGTACGGCCGCCTGCTGCATGCGATCTGCTTTATTTGCAGCACATGATATACTGCTTTCGTTTTCATCTGTACGTGACATCTGTCCCTTACAAGACTGACGTACAGAATCCATATAGTTATCGGCAAGTAATGATTTTTTAAAAACGTCTCTTCGCAATTTTATTAACACAACGTAACCAAAATATGTAACTGACGTTCCGTAAATTATATTTAATCTCTTCGCTGTAATTGTGCTGTCAACATATTCTTGATTATTATTTTCAATAATTGGTTAGTGATTATTTCCCCAAATGAGAAATATATTTTTGCCAATCTTATATTTCGATTCTGCATTTATTCCCTTGCAATAATTTGGCAATATCTAGCAAAATTAAGCACGTCCTCAATGTAGCAAGGAATACGACGGTTAGTGTGCAAACATTTTCGAAGAAGGTAATCTGGAAGAACGAATGCTTACTGGTTCAAATAATTAGTGTGCTGATTAAAGGTTCTTAAAATATCTTTTGAAAGCTTTTGACGCCACTAACCACAACATATTGCTCTCAAAATTTTCTTCATATAGAATTCGTGATATTGCCTCTGATTAAATATCCTCGAGTCTTAAAATCGATAACAAGAAGTACAAATACTGCAGTGGCAGAAAAGGACTTTATATTTTCATCTTTCCAGTTCTTTTGTAATAGTGTAAGGGACCTGCAGAGGCTCGCTGTTAGGGGCAGTTTGTACTTCTCCCCTAAATGTCACATTCAGTTTCAACTCTTCAGTGATGAAAATAAATCAAATCAAATCTAACAGTGACACATTTTGTACAAGTTAGGAACAAAATCAAGTGCTTCGATAACAATTGCTATCCAAGTAATCTGAAAGGTTGGATTGTATTTTGATATATCGAGTTCAAAGTTAAGTGAATGCAGAGCCAGATGGAATCACAAATGCGGAAGATTAACGAAGTCACAACGCACCAAAAGAAAGAGCAGAACATCTAGTGAGCAGGAGGACACTCATTTCCGAATCTCATCGCATCTAAATGGCAAATAAACTGCTGAGATGAACACAGGGTATACTTCCTCGCTCGAGTGCTAAGCACCGCGGCCTGATCCGTTGGGAAGAGCTGATGACCGGATGATATCGGTGTTTACGTTACAACCCGTCCACTTCCTCGTGCCCGCGGTTACCCGAAAACGAAACAAAAGCCAACGATCTTAAACCGTTAACTCCAAGTAGCAATTGCAGTGCGACCAGAACCCGCGAGGAACTGGAACCTTCTCAGTTCGACAGAACTCCTCCACTCCTTCGAAAAGGCGGACGTTGCCACTGCGAAAGTACTTGCATGTGACCCGTTGAGTGCAATACTTATTTCTGAACGTAGTGCGGGGGTGAGGCTTACGTTATCATCTACTGTCTTGGTAGACGAAGGGACTTCCTGTGGTGTGGTGAGTGCAGTCGCGGCTCGTGGTTTTATAAATGGGGAAGGCTGCAAATGCATTGCATTAGATTACAGTTCATTGCATTGCCTGCATTGTATTTCTATTAATAATAAGTTTGATACAGACGATTGAGAACAACGCGAAATACCGTGAGATATTCCATCCTGGAACCCGTTTCACAAAGGTTACAAGTTACTAGTCAAAGAGTATTTCTAGTACTAGTACTATTGTTACTAGTACTAGTAATCACAAGTACTCGTAAGTTCTGTTTCACAACGATTTTGCCGGGCCCCAGAAGACAAGACCTCATGCGCCAAGAAAGAAAAACCCAAGTATAGCGCTCCTACCGCATACTGGGAAAACTAGTTGAAGGGCAATGCTACTCGCGGAGCTGCACAATAATGCTATCTGGTGAGCCCGCCGTTCTTCAGACCCTAGGCTCCACCGAAGGCTGTCTCGCCGCAGCCTTCGTCCGCTGGTAAGCGTCTGCAGCGAATGCATGACGTCACGCCTCCTCGTTTTATACAGGCCTTATGGGAGAATAAAGTGGGAGCCTAACGCTTCACTCTTCCCTGCCAACAGTTTTAAATGCGTTACGGACGGCAATTAATTCACCGACAAAGAAAAAGTTGTGTTATGTAACAATCATATCAAACTCGGAAATCCATTATTAATAAATAAATAAATATATTTTAAACATTTTTAAATTTATTTTGGACGGCGATTTCTCTAGGAGAGGCTCCGCCTTACAGCCTTTAATGACGAGCCGCGCCTGGGTGAGTGCAATACTCGTTTTGAGCATTGCGATTGATTGAATGATTAGAGATTCCGGACGCATCAACTCCTAAGGTCATTAGTCGTGTAAGTGTAGTGCATGTTTTTTCATCGTGAGCGGCGACGATCTTCCCTCGCTGGATGGCGAGATTCGGCGCCGACCTACCCGTCAGCTAGTGGGGACTTTCCCAACCAGGTATCTCCCACCAGCGGGGCACCCCCCCCCAGCCGGGACAAGCTCTAAGGTTCAGACGTTTCTCCCGGCATGTGTGGAAGTGTAGTGAATGTAAGTTTGAGTGTGTGCTAGTCACAGGTGAGGATAGAAGGAAAGATCGCGCGGTCCGTGGGCCATTTGTTAGACTACTGCTCCAGCATTCCTCTGGTGTTGATCGGAGAAACTACTGATCAGAGCGACTGACGGCTAGAATTCTCCCCCACCCGTTGAATTCGTCCCAGCCATCTAGCTAGTGTCGAAAATCCTGCTACCGTACGGACTCAAACACATTTGGACCTCCAGTGACATCAGAGGCAATCCAGTGACATCACTTGATGCCTCCTAAGCGGGTATAATCGTTCGTCGAAAGGGAGCGTGTAAATCGCGTCTTTGGTTCTGCTTACTGTGACCGACCCCACCGAAGCCGTCATACTTGATGAAAAAAAGACTTAAAAGAAAGCTAGTCTCTTCACCACCGTTTCGCCGACGACGTCCCGAGAAGGAGCGCGTAGGCCAAACCAGCCCAGCTCCTCCGCCTTCGTTTTTTTTTCTTCCTCCGCCAGCCAAGCGTGCGCGGAGAAGCGCTTATTGAATTTTGATAAACTCCCCCGCCTCCTCCACACTCGCAACCCGGAAGGATAAACGCTTAACCCTTTCTCCCGTCCCGCGGCCCCTTCCTCCAGCTCATGCCCCTCCACCCCTCTTCGTGCCGCCCGGGCCGGCTAGGGCTCGTCACGATCGCCTCGCGAGGGTGGCAGGCAGGAGATGGGAGAGAAAACGGTCGTAGTCAGGATACAGTTCTCACGAAGAGGCATTAGGGACTGTATACTTGCGCGCAGCACAAGCCGCGTAGGAGGCAGCTGGGGGTGGGTGCTGGCCGTGAGGAAATATGAACCATAAATACGACCTGCTCCCTCTCGCCGACTTTCCCCTCTCCCTCTCCTCACCCTCCTCTCCTCCTTCTCCTCCTCCTTCTCCTCCTCCTCCCCCGCGTCGTCGGGGCCGCTGCTCAATGCTTCGTTCCGTTTCGGACCCGGGGCCATAAAACCGGAATTACAATGATCTCCTGGCATTTCGCCCTCATAAACAGGTCTAGGTGCGCGATGCCAGAGCACTTCGGGAGATAGAATTCGAGCGAGACGGAGAACGAGGTAATTACACGAGGAGAGAAACAGAGATCGTGAATGACAGGGGGAGGAAAGAAACGGAGCGAGAGGAAGGCGGTGCGTGGTGTCTGAGAAACATTAGGAGGCGGAATTGGAGAAGTCATTCAATATTAGTATTGATGGGTAACGGCTTTCATCTAATGCTTTCTCCAATACCACGTTCTGGGTCAGTGGTATTCAACCTCTCTTACATCCTCTCCAGTACTGGACTGGATGCACCGCTTTCTATACTCTGCCTTTCTGTCTACAAGAAACGAATATTCCTTTTAAACATTCTTCGAGTATTAATATTATTAGTTTTTCAAGCTCTGATTTTTTTAGATATAAAAATATAAATTAACTCGTCACCACAATATGTAACATTATTTATTACAGATTAGGTCTGTTTCAACGTCGTTCCTTCTTATTTGAGGTTCATAAGACTTTCTGCTTTGAAGTACAATGCTTGTCACGAGATCCACTCTTCTGACAGTCTCGTCACAAGTTGGTTCAGATTATTTCAATTGAATCTTGATTTATTTAAGGGTTTATGCAACATTTGTACGCAAAACAGTAATAAGCACAACACACATCATCCTAATCAGACGTATAACTTAACCTAGAGCCAGTGAAGAGAAAACAATTCGATTGTTCACTAGTAGCAGTGCAACAGAGAATACGAAAGTACTAACTCATGAGTTCAACTCAACGATACGCGACATTCGCTACTAACACTCAACGGCACACAAACATCCCCTCCTGAAACATTCCGACTATCGACCCAGGACGAGTAAGTATCAAACAATAGGCTTGTTAACAAGGGGGAAAAGATGCTCAGAAAGCCACAGAAAGAAAGACAATGAGAGAGAGGTAGGTAACAAAAGCGAGTGGGTCACGATGGGCAACGGAACATCTGCGAGCAAACCGCTGCACGGTCTCACGTGAAGCCGAAGGATGATCCTCAAAGGAGCGTATATTTACAGAGCAATTCCCGGCGCGAGGGGGCGGCGGGTAACAAGGGGTTCGGCACGTGCACCGTTATCCGCGCGTCCTGCGCAGCGCCGCGCCACGCGAGATAGAAGTTGTTTCCTTCCCTCGGCCGCGGAACTAGCGCGCGGGTTTATGGCTTCGACGCTACGTGGAACGACAGGCGACTGAAATACGGCGGGCGCGGATGGGCGGCGCGGGTGAGTAGGGCAGGTGCTAGGCGAGGTGATTGGGGCCGCACTCCACGTGAGCCCGTGGAAGAAGAAGAAGTAGAAGAAAGCGAGGGCGAGGAAAATGCATGGGTGTAAATATCAGTTGTGTTTAGAATCAGTCCAATGGTTCCCTGGGAGGGTTCGGAAAAGACAAAATCGGGACTGTAAGCCTGAGAGTGTCTCAGGGATGGGGCAACCGAGTTGGGTGGGAAGAAAATGGATGGACGGGAATCTGATAGGGCTTCCATGCTACGTAGAACGAGAGGCGACTGAAATGCGGTGGACGTGGATGGACAGAGCGGGGAAGAGACATACGGAGAGTAAGGGTAAGTGTTAGGCAAGGCAGAGTGGTGAGGGGCACAGAGGGAGTAGAGCAGGTGCTAGACGAGGTGATTAGGGCGGTGGAGAGAGGCCGTGGAAGAAGAAGATGAAAAGTAGGGAACGAGGAAACGACACAAAGCTGGACGTGACAAGGGGTGGGTAAGGGTAAAGAATGGGTGTAAGCAGGGCTTGATTTCTGTCGCACCACGACGGAACGGCGTTCCGGTACCTCTGGAATAATGATTAAATTATTTTATAAATATATAACTATTTCTAATAAATTAATAATTAATTTGAGGAGCGTTCCGGGACCTACAATTTTAAAACTCAATCACTAGTTGTATCAGTTGTGTTTAGAATCTGTCAATCAGAGGCGTATCTAGGTATTCAGGCGCCCACGGCAAGCATAAAATTTGCGCCCATGGCAAGCATAAAATTTGCGCCTCTGTCAGCATTCTTCAAATGAGGGGTGTTGTTATTTGTTATGGCGGATATTCTGTGATTAGCGCCCCTTGTGAGTGGCGCCCATGGCACGTGCCATGTCTGCCATACCGTAGATACGCCTCTGCTGTCACTTGTTTCCTAGGAGAGTTTAGAAACGACAAAATCGGGACTATGAGGCGGAGAGTGGGTCAGGGATGGGGCGACTGCGGGGAGGAACTGAGATAAGTGGGAAGTAAAGGACGGGGATCTGATGCGGCTTCCATGTTACGTGGAACGAGAGGCGACTGAAATGATAGATGCGAATGGACGCAGCGGGGAAGGGACATACGGAGAGTAGGGTTAGGCAAGGTGATTGAGGCGGCGGTGTGAGTAGGGGTAGAAAAGCAGTTGGGAAGGATACAGAGAATGGGATTCGCCAGGGAATGGGCAAGAGACAAGACTGGGTGTAGGCAGGGGCGCCCAAAAACAACAAGGGGCCTGGGGCAGTTGATCCAAGGGGGCCCCTTACTTCCAACAAATGTGCCCCTTATTTATTATCATTAGACCTCGGAACATTACGCACGAAAAAGTGATGATTTAGGCACCTAAAATAGGTAATCAAATTATAAAATTAGGCACTATTACGAAAGAAAAGTGAGGTTTTAGACACATAAAATGATGCGTAATGCATAAAAAATTGCAAATGATTAAATGAAGCATTTAAAATCATTAGACACGAAAAATATTTTCTGGCATCTTAAACTCTTCGCAAACCATTATTTTAAACAATTTTATTACTCGGGAAATTCAAGTACTTTTACATTCATGAGAGGAACTACAAGAATCTTATTTTATTCACTTACAAAATTTAAGTAGCACAGTCTATAATCAAGATTCGGTTTGAACCCTCCCTTCCCCCTACACATAAGAAAACTCGAAATGACTTTACTTTCTTAGGGTTAAAGATGGATTTATTTTGTGAGATTCGCTTTTCCTGCAGTAGACTTTTGCCTAACCTACGTTTGTCTTTCCTCGCCTGGATTGCATAGACGACGCGCCGCGGCGATAAGTCTCAACCTGTCAACTGCGCAGCTGCACAGGGAATGGGTGCAACTGCCTAAGAAGTGATTACTGATCGGAGACGACCGTGAATCTTTAGATTGACTTGCAGAACTCCTTATGTTCGGTGCGTTGGATGAGAAATTTCGGTGCGTAGTCGATTGCGTATTCGTCGATCAGGGAATATTGGAGTTTCGTGGAATTCAGGGAAGTATTTGTGCTTTGGTATAACAAATTCAAAAAATCGTCGTTTTTCTGCGCACGATGACATAACTTTCTCTGCTTACGAAGTTCCTTCGTAAGGCAAAAAAGTAAAAATGAGTAATGAAAATGTGATAATTCTACAAAATTACTTGTTTCAGGCAGACTTGTTTCAGTTTTAGGCAACAAAATATCAAAATAGAAGAGGATTCGGGGCGATTGTGACTCGGGATACTGAGGGGGGGTCGAGGTGGAAGAGAGGAACGGGATTCTGAGAAGAAGCTGAGGAGCGAAGCTGTGAGGCGGGCAATGGTGTAATGGTGCACGACGACTGCGGAGAGGAGTTGCCCGGCGGGAAGAAAAGGATGGGATTCTGGAGAAGGGCCACGTAGCCGAAAATTTGCGATCTGACTACGGGATTTCTCAAAAGCTTTACGAAACGGGAAAAAGTCAATACCTGAATAATTTTGTATAAAATGACTGTTTTTTTTATTTTTAATAAAGAACTTTTTCGGTTTGATGGTCCATTTCGGAGATAAATACCTTCTACGTGCGCCTTTAACCTCTCCCCTGGGGACGTTTTGTACCTTTATTTATTTCAACACAGATTTAAAGTTAAATATTTTATTGTCTTTCATGCACACAGCTACTTTTTATTGACTGAACCACGAGGAATCACTCATCATATTGCCTGTATCGCCAGTAACTTTTACTCGAACCTGCAGTTGATCAACCAAAATCTCAAAGTGGATAAATAAAGTGAAATCGGGAACAGAACGTCAGATCCGAATAAAAAACAGATATCCGTTACATGCATTCTTGGACATTTTCAGCAATACAGAATAAATAATTTGAGGTGCTCTGTGAATCCCCTCGTAGTATGTAGTTTAGCGTAAGCAGTAAGTTAGTTTAAGTTAGATTGTAAGCGAGCAAATGCAAATGTAAAGTTAGACATTACCTAAAAAAATTCTTTGTAATTTCATCCATAATATAAATAAATAATCACAAGGAAAGATCTCGAGAAGGCAGGGAAGGGATGAGTGAGTTATAAGGTGATGGTACGGAGAGAAAGGGGGGGTAGTAAACATGGGGTGATGAGGGGGAGTCCAGCGCTGGCGTTGCAAGGCTGTAAGCAGATCTGTGCAAGACGCTTTGATGGGCTAGAGGCCATATCTGGCTGGGGAAAGTCTCCCTTGGATCTCCGACAGTTTCGGTTTCCAACAAATTGACCGCTACGACGGATTCGGTGAGCAAAACTACGATGTATTGTGTGCTTGATCTTTAAAGACGGTCCGTCAGCTATGCAACTTCAGTGCCTGATTGTGAATCACTCGACTTGAAATTGCGAATAAGAGCTGAAGGAAAATCATTATAAGAATTCCTTAATAGAAATACGCAACGAATATTGCAATAAGAATAACGTAATTATGAACAGGAAATACGTGTATACAGTATGCGTGAATGAAATGCGTGAAAATAGTACATTTCTTATAGGAAAAAATTAAATCTTGTCTAGAAGTAAGATACGAAATTTAAATTTTGTATTGATAAACAAGTAGAAAAATTGAAGATATGAGTTTTCTACGCATAGAGAATGTTTTCTTATATTTTAAGAATCAGATTCATAACATTCTCTTTCCACTTTAAAGCTCATGAAAATAAATTCGTAAAAGACTGTCACATGGTAAAATACTATTTCATAATTTGTTACTAGAATGGAATTTATTTAAAAAGTTTTATACGGTAGTGATGATTCCCTAAAACCATAACTTCACCAACAATAAGATAAATTGTTTCCAATGATTTTTAGAATTCTGGTCTCTCAAAACTTTGCAGTTGGTATGGAGAATGGCACTGACGTGGTATTCTCACAATCAACGTATTTAGCTGAGCTTATTCTTTGGATCAATAAAGTATATAAAACAGATGTACGGGACTCATGAAAGTCTAAACGCAATTAAACAACGAATGTGTAGAGATAATATCAAACAACAGAATTTGATGACTTACTTTTGTTCTATATTTAGACGCGTGTGACACTATTACTGTACTTAAGTTTTTTTAATAACAGGTTTCCACGAAATTTACAGAAAAACAATCGCATGCGGATTCAAGGACACTCATGTCATTCAGAATCCCTAGTTATTTACTTTTATGATGTATAGTTTTCGACAATCTTTCCTGCTTGACGTATAATTACAAACAACTTCCATCCTGCCCTAAAGGAAAATAATTCCTCGTGCTTCCGTGAGTCTTTTCCGACCTCACTCACCTTCGCATGCACTACTGTTCTCTACCCGTGCGCCTCACCAGTCAACCACCGACAGGCGAGCCTACCTCTCTCGCTCGCCTCACATCGAAGAGTAAAACATATCCGAATCAATCGCTTTCAACCGTTGCACGATCGACCCCGGCCCGACCACAACGGCCAGCCAGAGAGGCTAATTCTACGAAAGTACATTACCAATTTCCATGAAGGATAGTCATTTGATTACGAAGCGCATTTAAAGGGGAACCCTCTCGATAAATATCGCGCAATCCAATCCCTTCCTGTGTTCCGATCTGCACACAGAGCGCGCGCTTCGAACGTCGATTATCGATTGTTCGAGTTAAGTTCTTACTCAATTAGCATTCAATTGCAAAGGGATTAGTCATACCAAACGAGCGCGAACAGGTAACAACGAAGCGTCGTTTGACGTATGCTTTTAGGAATGGGAAGCGGCGACTAGGTGTTTCTAGTAGTCCCACGAGCTCCATTACGCTGGAAATCGATAAAGGTAATGTAAATAAGGTCCGGATATTTGGACATATATTTGGTCCAAATAGACCATAAGATACATAAAATCTCCAGAAACAATAAAATAGAAAATAAAATATGAGGTTATGAACATACAAGGAATAGGTGAAGAAAATATTATTGTGGTTATCGTAATTTATTTGAAAATTATTGCGAGACACTAATTATTTCAAACATAAAGTACTAAGTGTTCATAGCTCAATAAATGCGCGAGCAATGAGAAGAATTAATCAAGAAATAAGCATTTCAAAACAACGTAAGTTGAATTTTGATAAGACTTTAATGAATAATACATTGTTAATTGACGAATATCCTTCAGAGCAAAAAGGAAAAGAAAGCATTAAAAAGTATGAAATCAATCAAATAACAAATAAATAAAACTCGTGTTGATAAATTTCAAACTCCAGGAGAAATCAAAGAGATTTTATTTAGGTCACAGACCAGTGAAATAAAAAAACTCATATTTCCTGCCTTCTTTCATAAATTTTCATTTAGTTTCCGCCCCATCACGTATTTTTTTTCTAACGATAAAAGAGTTGTCAACACTTCATGCCAACTCTTCCTCAAAATCCCATATCGTATTATACATTCCTTTTCAGTGTTTCGGTTGCATCCATTATAGACTCGAACGAGCTTTTAAAGAACGTAAAACGAAGGTATTTTGAGGGGTCGTTAGCGTTGAATACACAAAGTACCAGTGCAGCGACAGAGCAAAGAAAGCGCCAAGGTAAGTACACGCACGTATAAAACCAACGTTTTACAATTACACACGTAAACTCCGCAAGGCGCATTTCAAAAGAACGAAAATCGACCAAAAGCACTTAAATCCACGTATTATGTCCTTGGAGCTCTTTATAAAGAAAAGAAGGGCGGCACGGAGTAGAACGATGTCCACGAAGAAGCGTTAAAAGAGTTCCATGCACAAGTACACTCTCTTTTTTTCTCACTCCCCGCACGCGCGGCGCACAGAGCAAAAAGGAAAAGAAAGGCGCGGCAGCACAGACGAAGACGAGGAGTAAAACGTCGGAGTAAAACAGGCGAATTGAAAAGGAAGCCGCTCGCGACTCCCGCGACGCAAAAACACAAGAATGGCCGTCGTCGCTTCAAACGTCCGCAGCCGCAGTGCGCGTTCAGTCGGCAACGCCTCTGCCTGCGACAATGCATACGCACCGGGGGGGGAGACGGGCTTAGATGGAGCACGGCGTCAAACTGATGTCAATGCAATGCATCTGACCGGGAAGTCCTTGTGTTCGAGCCAATTTCGACACTAGCCACATAGCTAGGTAGAGTTCAGCCACTGTCTGGAGGAGAATTCTAGCGGTTGGCTGCTCTGCTTCCACGGTTTTCCGTAGTTTGCTCCGAACAACATCAGGCGAACGCCCAAGCAGTACCGTAGCAAACGGGCTACGGACGGCGCGCGATCTTTCCTTCACCTTCCTTGTCCTATCCTCAACCCTTAGTTACACACACTTAAAATTACAAACACTACACTACCACACACGCCGGGAGACCAGTCGTGAACTCAGAGCTTGTCCCTGTTGGGGCGTTACACCGCTGGTGGGAGATACTTGGTTGGGAGAGGAGGGAAACTCGTCAGCCGACGTGTAGGTTGGCGCCGGATCTCACCAGCCAGCGGGAAAGATTACTGCCACCTCCCGCGAAAAAATCACTTCAAATAAATCGATGTTAAATCCAAACCCACCAATGATTTTATAAATACATCGATGTTTTGAAAACATTACAGGTTTAGGCGATCGAAGCTTTGAAAACATCATCGATGCCGCATTCTTAATACGCGCACGCGCCGCCTGTCACGCGTGCGGGGCACGCACGCGCGTGCGAGAGCTCCCGGCGCGTGCGAACCGTCATTAGCGAAGCGTCATTTTGGTGGCGGCGGTGGTGTAGCGGTTAGCGTAAGGGACTGCTATACCGAAGTTGGCGGGTTCAAACCCGATCGTAGCCGTGGATTTTTGGGGGCGAAAAGATCCTTCGTACGCCTTCCTTCGGAGGGGAAGTAAAGCCGGCTGTCCCATGTTCGTAGATTTACTTGCATGTAAAAGAGTCCTCAAGCCTAAATGACGCCTCTGAGCTAAATTCAAATCGCCTGTTTCGTCGCCTCAGAAATACCTTCTTTCCACTAGTTGGTGAAAGGAGCGTAGCGAAATTTGCGTGGTCAGACAGAAGAGTCAGAGCAGTCGCTCCGCTATCAGCAGCTACTATCGCTCCGCGCCGAGTAAGGCCAGACCAGTCTCGGTCGGACTTCAGTATTTGTCTAGTGTTTCGTCCGTCCAGTCAAGTATTAATTGTGTTTAAACTATCCAAAGTGCTACTCATTCAGTGCATCGAAGTTATTCAAAACTAGTGAGTGCAGTGCGTTCATCAATCGTTTGTAACTCTCATTCATGAGCAACGAAAACAATGTCATCACACGGGAGTTAATTAGTGCGGCCCTAATCACATTAAACGGTGAAGCAACACCTTTGCCAACCAGCAATATGGAATCTCACTCGGCAGATCAATCCAGCAACTTCCAAATGGGTGCGTATCAAACGCCCCCTACCACATCACCGATGGACACCAGCCCCTCTGCTTTATCATCTGGCATCCCGTCAACCTCCAACCAGGCGCCCGCTGGGACTCTAGCCGGTAAAAGACCGATAGAGAACTGCGAAGAAGGTGACAGCAAACGCGCGGCAACGCAAGGTAACATCCATCATAATAATAACTCAGACCTCCAGAATCTCTACAACGTTAAAATTTCCAATAGATTTGGGTTTCTTAATGAACAATTGCCTGAAGAATCATCTGATCCAAAGAAAATTCCGCCAATTTTGTCACCGCCACAAGCAATCATGCCGAACTTATTTGCGAAATTAAAAATAAATATCTAATAATTTCACAACAGAATTCAAGACCAACAAAATTAAAATTCAATTCCGGACCACACAAGATTTCCGCAGTGCTGTAAAAACATTTTATTGAAACTAACAAACAATTTCATACTTATAGTGACCCCTCTTGTAAAAAATTTTCAATAGTGATAAAAATATCCATCCATCAATTACAGAAGAAGAAATTTTAACAGACATAAAATCCCAATATCAGTCAGTCATCAAAGTAACTAGACTAATGAAAGACAATGTCCCAATTCCAGTGGTAGCAGTGGAGTTTAGTGGTAAAGACAAAATAGAATCCGTTCTCCAAATAATAACGTGTGCAATTCAATAGTTTAAACCAGAAAAAAGAAAGAAAGCAAAAGGTCCAATTCAGTGCTTAAGATGCTTAGACTTCGGTCATACACGTAATCATTGTAATTACAACATTTCGTGCGCGTTTTGTGCCAAAGACCACTTCACTGCGCAATGCCCCACTAAAAATAATAATCTAAAATGTAAACTCTGTAATGGAGCCCATAGGGGAGACCTTCGATCTAATGAAGGTCCTTATTATCAAAAATTAATAGACAAAAGGCAAAATATTATATCTCAGAGAATCATAGAAAATTCTTTACCTACTCCATCACCTTCATTTAATCTATCAAACTTTCCTTCACTTCCACAAGTAAGAGAAATCCCACATTTCACTCAATTAAACCATAACAACCAAACCCAGCCACCCCGTTCTAACACTACCACAAACCAAACATTTAATCCAACTAACAACAATCACTCCACAAACAACAATACTTTCACTCCAACTCTACAGAATATAATTCACTCAATAACTAACTACATATCAAGTATCATATCCTCAATAATTCCAACAATAATACAAAGCATACAGAACTCAATAACATCGTATTTAAGTAACAAATTATGGCCAATCTTCCCCTTAAAAACTTTATCATCCTCAATTGGAACTCAAACAGTATCTCAAATAAAAAAAACCGAACTAAATCATTTCATCCAACAAAAATCAGTAGATATAGCTTGCATAACAGAAACTCGCCTCAATAGTTCAATGAACTTTTCAATTCCAGGTTTCAATACATATAGATCTGACAGAGAAATGATCAAGGAGGAGGTGTCCTAATATTAATCAAACAAACATCCCACATTATCAGTTCATCCCACCGCCCACCCCCGACCTCGAAACAATAGCAATTAAAATTCCATTAAATAATAAGATTGACCTTAACATAATAACAGCATACAAACCTCCCAAAATTAAAATAACAATATCAATATATCCACATTGTTGCAATTACCCACCCCAACAATCATCATAGGAGACCTCAATGCTAAACATCACTCATGGGGATGCCGAGTCTCCAACTCGGCAGGCAACTTCTTACATAAATTACAATCACAAATACCCTTCTATATTATTGCCCCCCCAGATCCTACCCACTATCCCTTTGATTCCAAAAAAATCCAGACATCCTCGACATAGCACTCACAATTTCAGTTCCCAATTAAAGTCACTTACGTACCATGAATTGGACTCTGATCACATCCCAGTCATTATCTCTACCCGACTCCCAGTTCCCCCTCCAAATCCTCTCTCCTCGATATCTCTAAACACACTTAATATAAATTGGAAATCATTTAACAGAAATATAAACATCTCAATCCTCCGTTTAAAACATTAAAATCTCCAACAGACATTGGACGACGCAATATCACTTCAACATACAATAATTAAAGAAATAAACAAATTACAAAAAAACAAGAATTCTGGACCTAATACTAAAGTAAGGAAAACCTCTACCTACTCAAATAATCCAACTAATTAATTTAAAAAATAAAACCAGAAGACTCTGGAACTCATTAAGAATACATCTATCAAAAAAGAATACAATCACTTAAATAACACTTGCAAACGGGTTTTACACTTACAGACAGCACCAATACACTACCCTATTACAATCTCTAAACGTAAGAAATAACTCTCTATGGCAATTTACTAAAAAAATACTGAAAAAACATTCATTCCACCTCTATCAACTAACACAGAAAAATACACTCTCCTAGCGCCAAAGCAGAAGCCTTAGCAAAGCATTTCCAAAATACTTTTACGCCCCAATAATTCTCCTTTTCACACAAGCACCCCGAAATCCTTCAAATAGCCTCTTCCCCCATCTTTAACATACCCCACAGAATAAAATACATCTCCCCCCGCGAAATAAAAACACTTATTCAGAAACTTCCAAATAAGAAAGCCCCCGGGCACGACAAAATCAGTTCAATAATCTTAAAGAATCTCCCACCGTCAGCCTTAGCCTTCCTAAACAATATTTATAATTCAATTTAAACTGGATACTTCCCCCAAACTTGGAAACATTCAATAATCCACCCCATTCCGAAACCAAACAAAATCACTCCAAAGTTGACAGTTACCGGGGCCCATCAGTCTACTACCCGTTATTGCCAAAATATTCGAAAAACTAATCCTTGCCAGATTAAACCAGCATCTTCAAAACATAAACATAATTCCCAACATCAATTCGGATTCATTGCTCACCACTCAACTGCCCACCAACTACTTAGATAACAGAACACATCCATACTGCATTTCAGAAAAAGCAACATACAATATCTACATTCCTGGACATCACGCAAGCTTTTGACAGAATCTGGCACCCGGTCTTATCTATAAACTAATAAAAGCTGGAACCCCAACTTATATAATTCACGTCATCAGAAGTTTCCTTACAGACCGTACATTCTCAGTAATAGTCAACAATCACCACTCCACTCCCCACATTATCAAGCAGGCGTCCCGCAAGGCTTCCCCTTTATCACCAACATTATTCAAACATATACATCTCAGACATTCCTTCATCAACAGATTCCAACATTGCTCATTTGCAGTCGATACAGCCCTATTTGCCTCAGGATACTCATTAAAATAACCTTCGATCAGAAATCCAAACCAGTTAAATAAAA